>JAQIXA010000092.1:0-66831 GCA_034699045.1 Nanhermannia cf. coronata Gr-Ori-00579 | reverse complement strand
CTGTAGCTGTATGGAATATCAAAAAATTGATGAATTTTCTTGTACTTTTTTCTGGAGGACGATTTTTTTTGGTGATGTTTTCAATTTGAATCAAGTGAATAATTTGAGGGACGAAATTCTGTCACTATCGTAATTAAAACAAAAAATTAAATTATAATTAAAAAGATAGAAAAAGATACCAATAATTTAGAAATATAGCAGAGATGAAATGGTAGGTAAAAAGGTAAAGTACAAAAATTTGAGTGGTACTTTTCTACTATGTACTAATATTTACCTTATGCAATCCTGCAATGGTATGGATATGGATAGGATATGGATGGTATGGTTTTTGTATAGGGTAACACGTTGGAGTATAATATGCCTAGTTGGAAGTTTTGTAGGATTTTGAGGCTGCGGTTTATAAGGCCCAGCAGATGATGCTTAGCACTTATTTCAATTAATTACAGGTGTTTTATCATCTAGATTTTTACATTTACAAAAAAATGATCAATACAATTTGTCTTGGTAATCAAAATGAAGCATCTCTTGATGCTAATCATCAATTTACCTCTATTTTAAGCAGATGTAGAGGACATGTACTACATTTATTTGTCATATTTTTTGACTTTGTTGAGCAAAATAAGCCATCGAAAATATTGATGATTTCTTGATTCTTGAATCTAGAACTAAAATTAAAATTGATGATTAAAAATGATTATACCCCCTAAGGTTTATTGCATTTTATGATGTAAATATACTACTACTACTAGGCCAGGATAGATCCATTTGATTAGTAGATAGGGTACTATAGTTGATAGAAGGTAGGGTATAATCATTAGATTAGGTTTTTAGTTTGTATGTGTATGTACCTACATTTCTTATTTGTTAATGCTGATGTGCAGACAATAATTTGGGGCACTGTAGGTAGTTCATTTTTTATAAAAACCACAATCACTGTTGAATCAACAAACCTAGTTTTTATCTTTTATTGCATATATTAACACTGCACTGCTTGAAAAACCAAACTTTGGCCTAACTTTTACATAATATGAACTGGATACTGGAGGCCAAATTTTGGATTTTCAAAAAAAAATTTACAGGGATACTTTTAATTAATCCTTTTAAAACTAATTATTAATGCCTATAGGCCACGGTATGCTAAATCCTAGTACTATAACTGTAGTAAGTACTTAAGTATGTATTGTCGTTCATTTAAGTTGAGAATAAATACTTGTCAGGTTAAGAAATACCATATTTTGACCTTTGGTCTCAATTTACTCATTACTATAATGTAAAATGTATCTAACTTGTATGAATGCTATGCACATATTTTAATTTAAGATTACTGTTCTAATTGTAGATTATTGGACTTTGTAGAGGTAATAATTGTAGATTAATTTTAGTCAAAATCTGGTATATCAGACATGCAGGACTGAATTAAGAGCATAATTATAATTATAGATGAATAATCTGTCGAGTCCAGTGTTTATTGGTCATAGTTTAGGTAAGATGCACACACGGAATTTAAAATTATGAGTATGAGATCGATACCCTTCTTATGATTATTTATTTCTCTTATACTTATAAGTATAAGGTAGGTCCTCACTCGAAGTACTTGGACTTGGTACCGTAAAAAAGTACCTACATAATATGCTCCTTCAATAGTTAGCAGTCAGTATATCGGGACTTATTTTTATTACTAAGTACCCTACTAGGTCATGGACCCGAACTTAAAAAAGCACTTAAAAAATGTTAAAATGTAGGTAGTACTTATACGTAGGTAGTACTTATGTTTTTTTTAATATCGTCCCTTTTCTATACATATTCTTATACCGTTCTGTGTACTTAACGCAAACTTCGTTTTTAAGAAGTCAGAAATGATTCCATAAATCATTATCCTCCCCTGCTGCCCAGAATAGTCGAGGTCGAGATACAACAGGTGTCAAAAGTTAAAATACAATTCCAGCCCGACTATATACTTATCTGAATCTGTAGTCTGTAGACAAAAATGAAAATTATTGAATACTGAAACTGAATTCAATTAAAATTAATTATTATTTTTGTAATTGTATCTGCATAATACATATATCCAATTCACTAATAGGAATTAAATACAAGAGTACTATCAGTCCATAATGTTAATCTCACATAAGCATCAGTATCAGTATCATATTGCCTAATTTTAATGAGGATAAGGTAATAAAATTTTGTTACATAAAAAATTCAGACTATTTTTGGTCAAATCGTAAAACTCTTCAAGATCTTATACTTATACCACAAGTGCCTATATAGTCCTATACCTATAATAAAAAAACTAAATGATAAATCAATGAATCAATCAAAAATCAACCCTTCTCAATAAAAAAGGGTTAAAAAGGAAAAGTGATGTATAAATTCAAAGTCCATTTAAGGACTTAAGGATAGGAAATATGATATTTTTTAACATTTCAAAGGTAATAATTTTAGGCATTTAAATGAGCCTGAATCTGATATATATGGGGTAGGTAAGATTTAAGAAGGTTAATTTAATTACAACATCTAAAGCACCTTATCTATAATAACCATAAAATGAAGTTTCAATACTTTTACCTTCAAGTCTAAAAAATATTTTAGGTAAGATGATTATTTGGTAAGTAAATTTGGAAACTTAAAGGATATTTTTGGGTTATACAGAATAATGGGGTTTAATATGGAAAGGCCTAAAATTTGAATACCTACATCCTTTATAAATTAGCAAATTACAAATTAGGTAGGTAGGTACTTTTAGTATAATTGAAAGTACCAGCTAGGTCTACTTATACTGTACCTATATTGTATTATGTATAATAATAATGAATATACAGAACTACCTACCTAAATGGCATTTTAGTAGTTTTAGAGGTAGGTACATTAATTTTAGCATACTTTATATGGATTAATTAAAAAAATTAATTTATTATGTCAAAAACCAAAACACACACTTTAGGTTTTATCTCGAAAGCTCAAAAATGTTAAATCATCAAGCCTATAGTACACATTTTAAATAATCAAAAAAAGTTGAACCCTGCACTGTTAACTGCTCTATTACGAGTACATATAGCTTCTAACAATTATTTCAAAGTTCTACAATACCTATACATATATTTAATTGTAGGTATTTCAATGTACAGTAGTGTTAGTACATGTAGTATTACAACAAGAAAGATTTTTGAATAAAAATACTTTATAAATCAATTTGGAATCGGAATTCGGAAAAACTATAGATAGATTTTTTGCATAAATTTTACAAGAAATATGTTATATGGTGCTTTGCATTTTGAATAAAAGAATAGATCAAGTCATAAGGACTTAAGTATCTTGCTGATCTTATATCATTAATTAGGCATTTCAGATACTATACTATGATATCCTAGTATAAACTCACACAAGTCATTTTCATATTCATAATGCCATTAAATCTACATATTTTAAAAATGTTACCTAAATTTGTTAAACCTTGAAATATTCGATTTTAGCCTCAACTTAGGATTTAAAATCGATCATTTCAAAGATAAAGTTAGCCTGATAGACACTATAGTACAAGTACCGATACTACATAGGTACTAGATTAATATTTGTTCATTTTATCTTCAAAAATTGTTACTTTTTATAAGAAAATGCGAGCTTCTTGTAAATTTTGGATTAGAAAAGAGTTTTATTTAAGGGTCAAAAGGAACAAGTGTACAGTCTACATGTCCTGAGTGTAATATACTCGTACATATTAAACTGCTGTTCATCCTTCATGTAAATAAATGTAAAGGGTCGACAAAAAAGGTTGAAAAAAAAAATGTTCAATTGGCCTTTGGGAGCTCAATGCCGGTGGTAAATGGTTCGGTATGGTTATCCATAGCCATGGTTTATTATTTTAAGTATGTATATAATATAATGGGTAGGTGAATCTGTGTCGAGTCGTCATAAGACAAGAGAATTAGACACTATAGGTAGACTTGTAGTATCATATCAGAAGGAATTAATGCGAAACTCGCTTATTTGGCCATATAAACCAGTTTGGGCATGACTTTATTGTCTATTGTGTGATATTTATTGTGTTTATTTTACTCAGGTATACTTACCTATGTAGTACCCTGCAGAACAGAATTACAGAATCCAAAATCTTATCTCGATTTTTTTTTGAACTTTAAACCATCCTCTAAACAAACTATGGATTTGTACCATAAAAACCTTTAAGAACCTAATCTAGATAGAGATTTGTAATTGTAGGTAATATACTACTGACTGTATACGGAGTAGTTGCAAGAACAAGAAATTGGCCATCTAAATACCCTGTAAGTGTAAGTTGTAAATGAGTTGATCTCCTTGCTTTTCTTCGATTATCAGCCTTTTTCGTCTATAAAAGGACTATAATTATTTAATAGTCGCAGATCAACACGACTACTTTCCACCAATCCTGTCATATCCTTTTTGATCCAAATTTGGTCAATTTTTTTATTGATTCTGGGTACAAGTGTCATATATAATTGTCAATTGTACATTAAAAATTTGGATTTTGATGAATTTCTAACTTTGACATTTGATAAGCAAAAATTTTAACTAAAATTTTCATCAAAAATGTATTCAAATTGTCAAAATTTTGGGAAATCATTAAAACCTATATTTTTCTAATTTTCAGAATTTTTACATATCATACTTATTTGGATAAGAAAGACTTATTAATTCCTTACAAGTCAATTTTTCATTCATCTATTTAGCAATTTATTTAAGACTTAAGAACTCACTTAAATTCTTTAAAATTGAATACTTTTATATTAGGTAAGTTAGTTCAAAATGTATATGAGTTTTTTTGGCAAAAATGTTTTCGAAATTTCAATTCTGATCTCAAATAGGTATTCCTACTTTATATATCAGTAAAAAGCCCAAATGTCAAAGTGATTTTTATTTTAGAGCTGCTTATCATTACTTCAAACAGTCCTCATGAATGTAATATATCTAAACTTGAGGAAATTTCTACGTTTTAACTCCTTATTTAAGGCTTATTTGAATGGTTTAGTTGAATTTCAAGTCATTTAAGTATAGATACAAGTTTTGAGAATTGATCGATGTTTTGGTTTTTTTCATTTTATTTCGATAGATATTTGAAGCTAATGCAATCATTGACCATAAAAGAAGCTCGAAAAAACATTAAGTACATTGGTATTAAGGTATGTATTTTGCTGTTTTTTTTTATAAATTTCGAATTAGTATATTTATACATATGGATATGGATATGATGAGTTCTAAATGTCTTCTTGTCTATCTATCTATTTTACAGATTTCTTTTACTTCCATCTGAGGACTTGGATTTTTTTTGTTGACTAGGTGTTTCCCCACTTAAAACTCGAAAAAGTTTCAAAAGTTCTTCATTCAAATTTCACCCAGCCCTACTCTACCTAGTGTGCAGTATATACAGCTAAATTCCTCTATAAAGTACTCCTTTCTTTAAGATGTATAATAAGATTTAAAGGATCTCTACTACTTTCTATAAAATCATTTTTAGATCTCTAAAATATTCTAAAAAAATCTCTCAAGATCAAAAGATACCTAAGATTTAGAAGGAAATTTTTGAATCTTTAGGACATTACAAATCTTAAGGTACTTTTTATAGAAGTTTGCTCGTACATATACATACATAGTATGTTAAAATATAATATTTATATTAAAGACTTGAGAAATGTTAAAGAAACCCAGTCAAGTCTACTCATACAATACAGTACAGATATTACAAGATACAAAAGTCTTTCTGCTAATTTACATGTTTAAAAGTACGCCTTTTCTCAAGAATTGGATTTCAAAAAAAAAAAAGTTTTCTTGAACGATTACATACTTGTCCTTTGTAGTAGTAGTATGTTTATTTGAAAAAAGTGGTGAATATATTATCCAAATCTGAGCCTTAGAAGAAAATAATAAGGTCTAATTATATACAAGTTAAGGATTTTGATCAATTACCGACAATAGTAAAAGAGATCCTTTAACTAATTGTGAAGTTTATAAGCTTAAAATATACCTACATACCTACTTGTTAACCTACTAGATTTGGAGATTTTTGAGATTTTTTGAGATTTTTACACTTGATTTGATGGGGGAAAGTTGTGCTTTTTTATGTGAATTTGTGATCTTTTGATTAATTTGAGATAAAGATACCTTACCTATTACATATCTTGGTATATTGGTAAGGTACCCATGGATTATATGAACAATTTGGTCCAAAAGTTTACGATTTATTGACAAGATCGACTGCTGTTTTTGAGGACATAAAATATAACAAGAAAGGCGTTTTCCACGACTTCTTGAACACAAAAAAAATCAGTTTTTTCAACTTTACTACTACATATTTACTGATACTTTACAGTACGTATAACATAACTTGAATAGTAAGTAAAAATCTTTAAAATATCTTTTAAAAAATACAATATCCAAATGCATAAACCAAGTAGGTATAAACCAAAATTTTTGAAAAAATTTATCATAAAAAGTCTCATGTTAGCTGAAATAGTGAATCAAATTTCGAAATTTTCAATTTTGCAAAAATTTTAGTTAGGTACTCACTTATTAGATAAGTATGTTAAAGTCTTTAGTTGAGATCCTTATGTTTTAAATATACATTACCATTATCATCTATAATCTTAATATTTTTAGTTTTAATCAAGTAATAACGACATTTATACATAATATGTACAAAAATATGTATTTTTAAGAAAATATTACAAACCCCAGGAGATTTATGAGATTTCTACAAAATTTTAGCAAGAATTTTTAGCTTTTTAAGGTGAAATTGTATAAATTTATATAGAGGATATAAATTGAGAATTATGCTAATAGTAAGTTTCACCTCTAATTTGGTTGTATATTACCCCTATAATTTTGGTCTAATTTAACCACTGTATGAAATTAGCCCAAGAATTTTTTTAGTATTAGTTTAGGTTAGGTTAGTATTTTAAAAAACTTGGTAAATTCATTATACAGGTGTAAATTTAGACCAAAATTATCCAAAATAGGGATGAAATGAAATCAGAGTCATAAATTGATAATATTTTTATGCAATATTTTTTGACTCGAGGATATTCTTACTTGTGTAGATAGCTTGGTCTTGGTAGTGACTGAGCCCCCACAATTTTTTTGTAAATTTTTTGATTGACTCGAGAGCAGAAAGCCAATCGAAGCCAAATCTATAACAAGAAATTGAGCCCACGCAAAAAAAAACTATCTCTCGCAAAAATGCAATTGAAATTCCTCTATTGAATTTTAAAACAGTTTTTATAATTTAAATACACCATGGTTCGAGAAAAGCTAAGTTTTTTTTTCAATTCATACCACATTTACATGTGTAGTTGTAAGGATCATCAGCATAGAGCACTTTATACATAATATAATAAGTAAAGTAGGTATCTAAAGAATATTAAAATAAGAAAAGTTGGGGAAATGTCAAGATTTTTTTTTCAAAACCATCAATTTATTATCAAATTGTAGCCCTGTTTAACTTTTTGGATAAAATTAAAATAACAATTTTTGTCTCATAATTCAACTCTAAAGTTGATAGTTCCAAATTCTCTAGGAGATTTACAAGTAAAAGTGGCCAATTTTTAGCTCAAAAATCCAAAAATCATTCAAACAGCAGTATTTCCTATCAAAAAATTTGTGAAATTTCAACTAGTATAATGTACTATAGGTATCTAGTGTCTAATTAAAGTCACAAACTCGATTTAAATACAAAATACAAGCCTTTTATAAAAGTTTATTTCAAATAATTATTCATAAGTGAATTTCTACGATCAGTGTTGGGAATATTCCACATTTTTGGTAAATTTTCTCAAGTTTTCTTATATATCTATCTATGAAAGAAAATTTTAAATACTTTTGCTCAAGATACTCCTATTTGAAGATTTGTTAATCCTTCCAAAATAAAGATTTTTAAGTGAATTTTTCCAATATTTTTAGAAAGTTTACATGTGTTTATTTGAAAAATATGCAAAAAATCAAAGAAACCAACCCTGTTTAAACTCCATTAGATAAACTGGCATTTGACAGAAAGCCTTTGATTTAAAAAAAAACTGATTTTAGGATTTGAAATACTACACTACTACGAGTAGTTAAAGTACTGCATTGATTTTTTGCAAAAGATAAAAAAAAAAGTGATTTGATAGCTAGATGTGTTTTTCCTGCCTTTAAAGCATATATAAAATGTACATTTGAGGTATTTTTAAATTTTTGGGTTCTTTCTGTGATAAAGTGGCAATGGCAATGTCTAAGTAATTGATGGGATTTTTCTCAGTGCCAAAAATATTTGCAATACATAGGTAGTTTACTACAGTATATATGTAGGTACTAGGTACTCATACCATTATCGAAATATTACAGACTTATTTTGAAACGGGATTTACTTTTAGACTTTAAAGACGAGTATAAGGAAATTACATTAAAAAATCTTGTAAGTACAGATATATTTGTAGTCTGCTTTTTTGTACTATTTGTATTTGTTCAAATTGAATTTCCGAGCTGAAATACTATTAGCTTATGGCTTATACAGATAGGAAAAAAATCCCCGAGTTCAGATTGAAATAAAATGAGCTATATAACCCTTAAAATAGAACAAATTCAACCACTTGAACACATTATATAACATTCTATGATATACCCATTTAAATTAGAAATTTCGAAACGATAAATTCCTCAAGTTTAACTGAATCTTTGCAAAAAAATTTTACTCGTAAGAATAAGTAACAAGACCTTTGAGTCATTCATAAATCACAAATCCGAGTTTTTAAAGCATAATTTTTATCTAGGTATCTAAATCTTTGTTTAAAAGCGTATTCTAAAATATAGTTCAAAATCTTATGCAGATGACTTATCTCGTATAGCCAAATCTCAATTTTTTAAAAATATCTACAAAATAAGGCAAATTTTTTAAATAAGAATTGTGAATAAAAACTCTTTTTGGTAGAATTATGTGACCTGCTGGTAGAAAACCAGGGACTTGGCCTATAGTTATTCTATTACAGATTTGCAGCTAGATCTGTAAAGTCAAAGTTCGATGATCGAAGTCATAAAATCTGTACTTGATTTAAAATAGATAAAATTCCAGACGATTTTGTCATATCTGTATTTTGCCACTATTAAAGTCAATAAATTTTGACTTGAAGTAGGTATATTAAGAATGTTATGTATCATTTTAACATAATTAATACATTAACTAAGTAAGTACAAGTACCTTGTTAATGTTATATTTTAGATAGAAAATATAGGGACCCTGTTTAGGCCTCTTGGGTATATACTTGATTGAACTATAAGAACATATCCTATTGAATTTATGACTGAATAAGATATTGCAAAACCCAAAAAGAAATACTTTTAAACAAGTCGAAATTAAACAAAAAAAATTTTTTTTGTTTCAGACACTTTGGTAAATAAACAGAATTATACCTTTATTTACGTTATTACTTGGCTTTTTTTACTTCGTAATTTGTAGTTAGCTTGAGTATTTTAAGACTCAGAAAAAAATTTGTCCATATATGAAATAAAGCATAAAAAATCTTAAAATATATATAAGATATATACTCGTTATATACTCGTATATGTAGTCCAAAAATTCCTTTTATAAAGATGAACTAGTACAAAAACAAGACATTTTTCAAAATCTTTTACAAAAAATGTTTATTTTTCCAAATAATTCTCAATAATTTGAGCTATTATTTCATTTTTTGTCAGTAAAAAGTGATAATTGTAGAAAAAAGCAAGTACAACAAAGACCAAACTCTTGAAATTGGCATTTTTTTCTAGTTTAGTACAAAAATAAAATAGGGACCCTACCAAGCTATTTTTTAAGACTTCTCAAGTGTAGGGAGAAGAAGCACTTGTTGCATGTGGGGTATTGCTAAAAAGGTTGTAAAAAACCATGGTATTTTCTACGTGTATAGATGAGGAATAGGTGATAAATGGGCAAAGTATGGTTAGTTGAAGGAAAGTCCGGAAGAAAAATCCGAAATTGGTCCAAAAGGACCTCAAAATAGACCCGCTTTCGGTTTTTTCGTCCGAAGGTTCTACCATAAATGGCAATCAGAATATTGCATTTCACTCGAAATATCCAAACTTCGTATACGCAAGTTGAAAAGCTCAATTTCAAGCCATATCCAAGCCCAAATATCAGAAAATAAAAACACATACAGTGTATACCTAAAGTAAAGTTACATAAAGAAATGTTAAAAATCTAATTTAGACTACACTTAAAAACTCAAAATAAATTTTTAAAATATCAAAATGAATCATTTAGCTTCATAAATATAGACCAGATTTTGATATTTTTATACCAAAAATTCTATACCTACAGATACATTTCACAATTTTGTTCAAAGGAACTGAAATTTTTGGCGATTTACAGAGCAAAATTTTTAATTTACTGATCTCACTTTAGTCAATTTCGTATATTATATATCTTTGCTTTAGAGTTAAAATACTTTTACTATTGGGTAAGAATAATTAGGATGCATTGTTTAATCAAACAATCAAATTCTGTAAAAATTAGCCATTTATAGAGTTCCTGGACCTAAATAGTTTTTGAAATACGCATTATAATCGTATTTATACCTAGGTAGGTATGTATCTAGTAAGTAACTATACACATGCTTTAAAATCTTCAAAAAACCTTTTTTTTTATAAGTACTCGTATTTGGACCTGGACAAAAAAATTATCTATTTTATTAGTGTAACTTTTTTATTATTTAAAAATTTTAAAAAAACTGGGGGAAAAAGGGAAATTTTGATGAATTGTTGTCCAAAATTTTACTTGAGCAATTTTTTCTAGTTTTATCCATTTTATGAGATACTTTGTAAAGCTACTTGTACAGAAATTATATTTAAACCTAGCAAATAGTACTAGTATGTTATGTATGTATGTAGGTACTTATAAATATCTGTTTTGTATTTGTAGATAAACCGGCTGAAGAACACCACGAGCACCATCACCCATAATATAACCATAGACCATCAATTTTTTCGGTTGCGAAAAATTTGCCCAAAATAGTTTTGCATTCGCCGAAGCAAAAAAATTTTTAAATCTTCAAATATACCTTATGTACTCATACTATCTGTAGGTACCTACTTGTGTATCTTTAGACTTTAGAGTTGAAATAAATGATAAAAAACCAAAGATAGAATAGAAAAAAAGAGTACTTTCTACTAGTATATTTAGATAAATTTTGCTGTACTAATGTGTATTAAGTATGTATATGATCTGTATGTAGAGTATGTAGTGTACATAATATGAGACTTGAGAATGTTTAGTTGAAGAAAAATAGTCGAATCTCCTTTTTCGACTTCCCACTTACTTTCCAACATTTGTTCAACAAACTTTGGACCAAATTTGGCTCTTAAAGTGACTATTAGTACTACTACTACTGATAGTACTAGTACTTCTCTTGTAGTACTACTGAATTGAATTTTTTTTTGATAAAAATGTGATCTTGTAATCTGTTAAAGTTAGTGTTAATTGTTAATTGGTTTGACTTGGAGCCTTGGACATTTTTTTATTCTTTCTGGGGGAATGCAAGTATGCATCGAAAACTCGAAAATCTCCATGAAATTACCCAAACTCATCCTAATCACTGCATGGTCAGATCAGAAAAACCATCCAAATTATGGAGAGATTAAAGTCCAGTTCAAATTTACCATCCAATTCTCAAAAATCTCAGAAATTGACAGAATTTGAGCGAACACTTCTACTTGGGCCGAATGCAAATTGTTCAACTTCAATCTCAATTGTAGGTGCTACTTCAGTGTGTGATTCAACTTTAGCCAAAGATAATAATAATGATATTTTTAGAAAATGTACCTCATCCTTGTCAAAATCCCATGGGATCAATAGTGATGGTGATGGCGATCATGAATCAATCGATGAAATTAGTATAACCAGTGTGACAGTGAAAAAGGAGAAAGAATTTGATAGTGATAATTGTACAACTACAAGTACAACTACAAGTACTACTATAGTAGACCAAGAGGTCAAGACAGAAAAAGGTCAAAAAATTAGGAATATTTCAGAGAAATCGACGAAATTAGGAAAAGTTAGTAAAAGTAATGGTGGTGGTGATGGTGTTAAAAAAACCATCAATAATAGCATAAGTAGTGGTAAAACCAAAGGACAAAATGGATCAGTTAAAATTGTCTCGACTCAAAATTCTTCGACCTCAATCCGGGTACAACATCCAGGTAGGTTTGTCATCAAAAATTTACACATTTAAAAGAAATTCAAGTAGTAGAGTACATTTACCTATAGGTAGGGAAAGTACCCTACATATATTAGGTAAGGTACTAGGAACTAGCTGATCATCCAAGTCCAAGTCATAAATAATTTATCACATCATTCATTCTTACTTTTCAAATTCAATATAGGTAGGTAATGAAACTTACTTATATTCAGTAGGTAGGTAGATAGGTAGGTAGTTAGGTACTGATTCTGATGATTCAATCAAATCAATCAGGTAATGATCCAAATTCCCATGTATATTCTTATGGATAAATTGACAAAAGTTTTTAGCAAATATTTTGCTAAATTTTTCAAAAATTTCAAAATGTAAATGCAAAATCAGGTAGAACAATAAATTCTACACCAGAATAGCAAAAAAGGTTAATTATAATCGTTAATTAAAGTTAGTTTCAATTAGAGTTTCAGTAAGTCTTATATGTGTTTGCACAAAGTGTGGGTTGCGTAATAAATAGAGGTTTAGGGAGCTTAACACTTGACATAAGAAACCGAGTCTTGGTAAAATCAAAAATTCACCAAGGCTCGTTTCTTATTGCCAATTTTTGGCAAAATACTACTAATCTCATCTCTATTACATTACTCGTATGAGTAAATCTGTTTGTCATGATTTTTTTTGAAACTATTACTTATGGATTACTGATAATATTTTTAAAAGTTGGACACTAGTTTTAGCAGTAGAGTATATGAATTATGTAATTATATAAGAAAAATCTAATTTAATCCTTACTTTGACATTAATGTACATATTATACCTCTGGACCTGGACTGATAAGTTATTTATTATTATTAGATAGCCATGATTTTTTGCATATTTTTTGTGAGTTAGGTAGATATTTGCAAATTATCAGGAGTCATTTGTCTTTTTTTTTTTTTTTTTACTCTACAGCAGACTTTCTCTAAAAAGTTCCTACCTATTTTTCTCTCTCGAATACAGGTTGCTTCTATTGAACCTTTATAAAGTACTGAAAGGACATGAGAAACTGGTCAACTTTCTCAAAATAGAAATAGAAATGTATGGTTTTTTTGGTTTTTTGGATCGAGCTTTTTACCTGTTTCTCAATATTTCATTTTTATACCTATCGCTTTGTAAAACAGTTTCTGGCATTAATCATAAATCCCTCAGAGCTAAATCATTTCACCATGAAAGAATAATCAATTAAAAAAATTTAATTCAGCTCTGAAATTTCGATTTTAGCCTCGAATTCACAAATGTTAATTACATAATATCTTTATGTAGTACCTAATTGGATTTTTGGTTTGGTCTTGGAAAGTCACAGTCCAAGACCAAAACCAAAATCCAAGTTGGACTTGTGAAATTTTGGATTTTGGGCTAATATGATCTGATCTGTTGAGAATTTGTGGGCATTTCGAGAATTTTTAATGATTTTTTTTGTGACATTTTCAGGTCCACCAGGAGTTGTGTCGAAGATGGCCCCAATGCTTCTCATGAACAACCTGCCTTACATGGGTGAGCTGACCTTTGACAACCGGCCGAGGCGTGGAAGAAAGCCGAAAAAAGCGGACATTTGTCATCTCATCAGTAAGAACTATGGTATTCATTTCCCCAACGCATATCTCGACTCTGTCCACCTCCAAAATGCTAATTTTTCATCCACAAATTCCTCATCACCACCACCACCATCAACATCTTCGACACCAAGGTCGACACCAACTCCACCAGCGTCTGGATCTGGACGAAAACCTACTGGAGACTTAAAATTACTACAATCAGGTCAGAAAAAACCACAAAACCACAGAAATAATTCACCATTGACATATTCATCACCACCACCACCACCACCACCAGACCTACTACCCATATCAATGCCTCAACTAATGTTCTCTGCAGCAGTACAAAATGTGAACAAAAGAGCTTCAAATAATGGTCACAACAAAAGTTCAAATAATTGTAGTAGTAGTAGTAATAGTAAATCTCTAGATTTTTCATTAATTAACCATCATCTACCACCACTTATGCCTTCGCCAGGATTTTATGATGAACCACTAAACCTCTGCCTTCGAGATAAATCATCTATCATGTCCATGGGTAGTGGTAGTGGTAGTGAGAAAGGTCATCAGAAAAATAAACAAGATCAGCAAAATCAAATAAACAATAACCACATGTTTACCAATTTCAATTTGAAAAGAATTAATAATAGTTCAAGTGGTGATAATTCTTCATCAACAAAAGCCCAAAGGGTACAAAATCATAACCTTACTCAAAGTTTAAAAAATGGTGGTGTTGGTGGTACTATTGATGATCATATTATTAAAAGGAAATCATCAGCATTATCTTTAGGTGATCATTCGAACAAGGTGCTAGTCAGTAATATCACAAAAAACAGAATCATTTCAACAAGTAATACTAGTGGTAATAATCGTAGTAGAAGTAATAATAATAACAATAATAATAATATAGAATGTGATAATAATATTCGTCCTACACTTTCATCAACAAACAGTAGTAGTTTATCATCAAAGAAAAATGACGGAGGTGGTGGTGTTGGTAAAAAGAGAAGGTCAACTTTATTTATACAACCATCATCATCAGCTTCCATATCTGGACAAAATCATGGACAAAATTATCGCCAAGTATCTTCAAAATCTAGTAATAATACAAGTAAGAATAATAATCAAAATAGCAATTCATCACCTGGTAATAGTACTAGTTCTAGTACAACACCAGCAGCTGAAGTATCTATATGCAAATTTAAATTTACTGGTGGTGCTAAGCCGACTCTACAAGAAAAGAAAATGCTATCAGTCGATGCGGGTGGGAATTTCCGATTTTATTCGGATAAAGGATCACCTGCTAATAGCTCAAGCGGCGGTGTTTCTGGTTCATGTTCAGGTTCATTGTATTCAAATTCACATGGTAAACACCATGGAGGACATTCGAATTGTTTTCAAACTGAAGTGACTTCATGTGAGAATCAGCAATTATTACCAAAATCAGCAAAGTCCATGTCTATGTGTATGTCGTCTCAATCAACCCCAAGATCAGTCGAGCTTTCACCAACATCACCATCTCCTACTTCAAAGATAATGCTAGCATCACCAACTTCTCATAGTCATAATTCATCAATAAGTACCGATGAAGGTTCAGAAGTTGATGGTGATGATTTGGATGATGAAGATATCGATGATATTGAACTGAAAAACTACCAGCAGCAAAGGGGAGGATCAGGCTCAAGGGGTTCACCATCAAGTCAAAATGCTGAAGCTCTCATGAAGTTGCAGCTAAAAAGGAAAAGAAGAACAAGGAAGTCATTAATGAGAGAAAAACTTGAAAAGACTTTCAAGGAGAAGGGATTTCTTATTCAAACTCAACAGTTGGAATCCGCTGAAGGGGGAACATTTTGCAAATTTCGACAATTAAGGAAATTCACCAGATATTTGTTTCGATCTTGGAAGGATTATCTACCTGAAAATGTGGCTGCTGCTGGTGCTTCAAGTTCTGGTGGTGGTGTAAATTCATCAGCAAGTCAACAAGGCAGTAGTTCAAAAGGACATTATGCTCATCAGCAAGCTCAATCACCTTTAATTCAAGATAATAACTCAAGTCTTTCAAGCTTTACGACTACAACAAGTTCAAATAGTAATAACAGTTTGAAAAGATCCATCAAAAATGAAAGTCCTGATGAAGAAGAGATTGATGTCGATGATCTGGAACCGGAAATTGATCAGATTTATGAAGACTCAGATCAAGAACAGAATATTGATATGGAGATTGAAGGTGAAATTGATGAAGAGGTCTCAGATCATGATGAACCTACCCTTATTGATGAGTAAAAAAATTCATTTTAAAAAAGACTTTGAAAAGTTAAGTCATCTATTTAACTACATTATACAACTATGTACTACCTTACAAATACTTATCTAGGTACTACACTACTGATATAATAAATAAGAATAGTGTGACAAAAATTAAAAAATCATAAGCCAAATATATACTTATAGTATACTGAATGATATACTACCTATTTTATCTAGAATTTTAGAAAATAATTTATGAATGAGTGGCATTATTAACATAAAAAAAGTACCTTTCCTAAATATTTTAGTTTAAATTATCATCTACTCTAGGAAACAAACACAACTTTGGGAAATATTTTGAAATTATCAGATGACTTTTGTTTAATTTCATTCCTTTTTTGTTTGAATTTGCCCATATATTTTTAGTCTAAATTTACCCATGTATGAAATTAACTCAAGATTATTTTAGTTTAGGTTAATTTAGGTTAGAATTTTTAAAAAATGAGTAAAAATCATACAAGGGTATAGGACAAAAATATAGGGAGCAAACTCAGCCAAAACAGGGATGAGATTGAATCGGAGCCTTATCAGATTAAATAAGGTTCAAAAAATCTAAAATTTTGGCTGACACTGGTTTAAGTACATGCCTTACCTATACATATTTGTAGGTACAATTACCCTACTTATGTTACGTACCTACTAATCCTAAGTATATCTATATAATTTTTGCATTTTTTAAAATCATAAATGAATACAAAAAAGTATTTAACTAATTACAAAATGCTTAAAATGCTTATAAAAAATACAATTATTCACTTATTATTTAAGATACAAAATTTAGTACCCTACTTTTTGAGATAAATATAGGAATCATTATTAGGACTTTTTGTTTAATTTAATTCCTATTTAGGTTGAATTTGCTCCTATATTATTGATCTAACTTTATCCCTGCGTGAAATTAACCGATATTTTTTTTAGTTTAGTTTAGGAGTTAAAATTTTTTTTGTTATTTTCATACAGGGGCAAGTTATACCCAAATAATAGGGGAAAATTCAATCAAAAGAGGATGAGGATCCTCCCGTAGTTGTATCTATATCTGTACTTAACTATATAGTCAAAAATTTTGATATTTTGGACTTTTAGAAGACTTTGTCAACTCAATTATTTTCTGAAATTTATTTTATTTCCTTATGATTATACAGAACTTGATTATAGGATATAATAGGTAATATTATAATGAATTGTTTGATTGTTAGATTAAAATCTTGTTGATATTTGATCAATTTTTTAACCAATACATTTCACCGACACCAAATAGTACGTTTTAACCAGTGTTTTTTTATAAAGAGTGATATAATTGACAAATTATGATTAACTATTATGATTATTGTTATTGAAAAATGTAGGTATGATTATTATATTGTGTTAATTGTTATGCTTAAATTATATATTATAGTATATAGTGTAGGTTCAAAAGTATTTATATTATTATGTGGATGTATCTACTATACATGTTACTAGTATCTAAGTATTTTAAGAAAGACAAAAAATCTCTCAAGTTTTGACAAAACTGAAATACTCTTGCCAAATATAAATCTTAATTATACATTATAATAATAGTAGGTATTATAATTAAAGTCATTGTTCTAATATAATTTTTTTTTTCAGATTTTAAAAGCAACTAATCAATATAAACGAGCTACAAATTGATATTTATATTTATTACATATAAACTATTACATTACAATTTAAGCGGTTATATATTTTAAGGCCTAAATATACGTATACATATTAATACTTTAAGTACATGATGTTTAAAAGATAGAGAAATAAAAGATTTTGACTTAAATTGTCATAAATTTCACTGAAATTAAACCAATAATAATCAATAATTTTAGAGTTCTCTGACCAAGTTTGACTAATAAGAACTGAGCTAATTAGACAGGTTTTGAATATTATTTGATTAGGGCTGGCATGTTGTTTATTTATGGTCAATTTTAGAAAAAATATTGAGGTATAGACCAAGAATTAATAAGGGTGGTGGTGACTTTGTAACTTATTAAAGTAAACATTCCTTAAATTTCTACTTTGATAAAAGTATCATAATGAAATGTGGGTATATCTTATAGGGGTTAAAAAAATCAAGCTCGAATATAAAAGTACCCTACCTTAAGTACATACCTACATCTCTAATCTGAATTTTTAAGAAAAGTATTTTTTTAGTAAAACCGGGCTAATGAGAATGTATACATAGTATTAATTATATTGGAAATCAATTAATCATATTTTTCGTGGTAATTGGATTCAAACTTTCAAAGGGTGGTTCACCACCACCACCATTAGAATTAGAATTCCTATGAATGAATATGAGAATTATTATTATGAAGGTTAAGCCCTTGTTCAACTCTTTGTGGGATTATTTTGTATACTTTTGGTGAATCAAATAAGATAAACATAATTTGGCTATTTATTACCTATGTATCTAGATACATATAGTATGTACTATAGATATCATAAGTATGAAGCCCCTACCTATAATATTCTAAATATATGTAGGCTGGTCTTGTTGGTCCTGAGTCCTGGTATGTAAACTATATTAGAAAGAGATCTTGAGATTATAAGTCACAAAATCTTTGTAGATTATTGTAGAAGGAAAACCCGCAGGTAGTAAATTTGTTTTCTGCATTATTTACTTACTATAGGTATATATTAATATATATTACATACAGTATTGGCTTATGGATCGCTGGTGATGAATACATAAAAAAAGTAGATTTAACTTTGAAACTTTGAGAAGGGCTCAACTGCAATAAGATTATATTATCGAGCACTTTAGCTCGCACAAATGGCCAAAAAAATGTCTCATTATCACTTCAAGTATTTGACTATCAGTATTTCAGATATAAGTTTTTCAAATCCCTTAATCCTACCTAATTCGTATAAAGACTATTTTTAGGCCAAAATCTAGTTTTCCAAGACCGATTTACTTAAATGGTTTGACCCAAAAGATATACAATTCTTGCACTCAATTTTGGCTCAAAATTTGCAGAGTAGGGTACCTAATACTAATATTGAGATTTATTTTGGTTTTTGAGCGAGCTTCAGTTGAGTATAAGAAGGTTTTTATTGCAATTTGACTTGTGGATAGAAGGATATTATATAGGCAAGTAATTTTTCTTTTATTTCTCAAATATACATAAGGAACATACATATACATAAGATAAGAAGTGTAGGTACTTTGGTAATGGTTCTGTATTCTGCCTGTACCTATAGTAAATGTATAATACGTATTTATTATTTAAGGAGATGAGCGGAGTATGCCTATTTAAGGGAGATATTGAGAAATGTTTAAAGGTGTATTCGAAATTTGAAAATTTCTTTTGTGATGACGGCCGGTTAGTTTCACCCAAAGGGTGGAGTCCCTTATCTGCCCTTTGTTGGACCTTATCCCACAAATGGACAAAAATCGAAAACCAAATGCCCATGTAGTCAATGAACAACAAATAGCACCAACACCCGCACTCAAGACTCACTACATCAACCAAAGAAAATGTCAAAAAATCAAAATATATCGACTAAAAATCAAATTTTTCAATATCACAATGAAATTTTTGACATTTTTGTCATTTTAATTAAATTTTAGATACATTTATAAAAGGAAAACTCAAAAGTCAAATGAATTTTTCTAAGATTTATGCATTTATAAGGATTTTTTTTTGGAATTTTGGATCAATTTAGGTCAAAATAAAGATAGGCCTTGTAAAAAAAATCTACTATTTTATAAGTGTTTTTTGGTTATTGGTGATTTACAATCCTGAATAAAATCAATACCCTAGGCTTTAAGTTAGATTTCAATTTCAAACTTCTTGAAATTTTGAAATTTTTTCAACAATATTTGACTATTTTAGGGTAGGAGGTCTATTGCTAATAACAAAATCATGAAATTCAACGAAATTTTGCAAAATTTTGCAAAAATTTTGAAATTTTGAATGAATTCTGTAATTCATAGTTAATTTGTCATTTGACAAATTTTTTTTTCGGTCATTTTTGTAGTAAGTATACGTACTTTATATATACAAGCATCCTTTTAAACTATCTGTATCTATCAATCGAATATTTGAAAAGTCAGCAATTACTCCCTTCCCCAAATCACTTTTTTTTGATTTCAAAAACTTCAAAACCATAAAATGTGCAAAATTTTTTTACCTTATATATAAATACTTGACTATATTTACCATCATATATGGCTTTATCATATTTTTATTACATTTACAATTTACACTTTTTTAACATCATTTATTGCGAGTAAAACAATGGCCAAAAAAGTCCTGAATCAGATTACACTCATAAAACAGAGATAAAAGATACTTTATACTTTATATAGGTATCAAATATCAAAGGACATTTTTTAAATTATTAAATACCATTGCTATTATAAGTAGAAGGGCATAAATGATCATTTAGAACATCATTAAAAGTTGAGATCATCGCTGTTTCTTCTTTATAAAGGAAAAAAATCAAAATCGCAGTACATAGTAGTACATGGTAGTAGAAAGAATTGGAAAAAATGGATTTAAAGAAGCCAATAGATTTACCTAGATGAGAGAAACACCCAAGAAGGCGTTGAAAAATTCTTCAATTGAGAATTTGAGAATCGTATTATAATATCCTATTCACCACCATCATTGCAATATTATTATTATTATTATTATTATTACCATTTCTTTTGCCAAAATTGGTTAATCCAATTTACATTCTTGATTTTTTAAAATCAATCATCACAGCATGAGCAATAGGGATAGCAATAGGGAATAATACTAATAAAGAGCACTGAAAAAACCATTAAAATTAACCATGAATTATGCACACTGGACATTTGTCCTAATGACAAAAATACTCTAAAAATGGCCAACTAAAATACCGAATCTTGGGAAAATATGACCAAAATTTTGAAATTTAGTAGTGGTATTCTTATCTCAATGTTCAATTTGAAATCCTACTTTTTGTTCATTACAAAAATACGAGTAGGTTATCGTTTTTCATAGAATTTTGTGATAAAAATGTCATTTAAGAATATCAGAATGGTATCTTCAAAATTTTAGTTTATTTATTAAAATTTTATGTAGGTACTTAGGAACACAAAAAATCCCCTATAAAATTGCAATTTGGTGTAAAAATACAAAGTATGACCTTTTATAAAGTCAATACAAGTCTCAGAGGGCAAAAATTTGCCAAAATTTTACCTGAAACTATCTAAAATTGCTCAAAATATTTTTTTAAAAAAAATATTTTTTGAGAAACTTTGGTATATACAGATATTCTCATTATAATTCCTTTATTTCGAAATTTTAACTAAATTTTTGCAAATTCTTAAACTATTTTGTGTATTTTGACACTTTGGAAATGTACATTTGAGAAGAGATAAAGTTAACAATTTTTCTCCATTAAACCTCATACAAGTAGATATACCTACAAGTAGTTTAATTTAAAAATTATTTTCGATTTTGTCTGCCCTTCCCCTTTAAAAGTTGAAAAAATTCAAATACATTTTGCTCATAAGTATACTCATACGAGTATAGTAAGTACCTACTATACTATGGCTAATATTGCAATTGGTACCTACTTGGTTTGGTGCTGATAAACTGAACTCATTGACCAAAAAAAATTAAAAATTAAATAGTTCTTCTATAAAGGAAATAATCATATTAGTCAGCCCATTAAAAGCATGTTCAAATGTCATTCAGTTTACTTACAACTTATTACAAGTATTTGTACTACTACCATTTAGATACTACTATGTATCAGGAGCATTAAAATAAATGGATTATAATATTATTTATGACAACATTTTGATTCAAATTGATAGAAATCGCTTATTCATACAAGAGATTAGTATCAAAAGTCACTAGTCCATAAGTACTTATAGAAAAAAAATCTCAATTTTTCTTATCAGATTATTGAATTGAATAATCTGACCTTTTGAATCTTGATGACAAAGTACAAATAAGGTAATCCTAAGGGATATAAAAAAGTTCTGAGCCAATAAAGACACACTGCTGGTTTTTTACTGAATTTTTTCTACTAATAAAAATCAACTTATTACCTACCAAAGTACAAGATTTCAAAGGCTTAAAGTATCATGGACACTAACTCATGTCTCAAGTATCAAAATCTCACATTTTTTAAAAACAAAAGTCCTAAAATTCAAATTTTAGGAGTTTTGGCATACAAAAATCTATGGTTTAACCTATTTCTAAGCAAAATTTTCAATTTTTTTTTGAATTTTGGTTGCAAATCCCATTGTATCTTTCTAATACTACTTGTATCTACTAATTTTCAAAATTCAGACCTTTAATCTTAAGTATATATGTAGAGATAATCTCTAGTCGTAGTAAGCTACTTAGATTTTGATACTCTAAAAATTACATTTTCTATCAAAAAAATACCAAAATTTTGAGTCTGACAAACACTTTTTTGAAGAATTTGAGAAACAAATCATCAAAAAACAAGTCTGGATTTTGTACTTTTTGGAAACTTGAAATTGAACAACACCCTTAATTTAAATTTTTTAAGGGTTCCACTTTTCAAATAATTTGATTGAAGATTTTCTAACTTGTATATAAGTACAATCAAATACCAAAATTTAAAACTTTTAAGTCAAAAGTATTGAAAATGTATAATTGAGGAAATGATTTTGAGATTTGATAAAAATATAAATACATACCAATATGTATGTATCTATAAAGCTGATATTTACATTTCTGTGTAGGTTGGCCAAAAAATAAAATAAAAATGCTTTGTTCTCTCTCGACTCTTTATAAATCACCCAGTTTATCTTTTTTTTAATGACTCCAAGACTGGTACACCAAAAAATGTGTCCAACTACCAGAAAACCAGATACAAAATTTTATTAAATTTTTGGCATAATTCTCCTCAAGACTTGATTATTCAATAGGCTGATTAAAATTTCCAAAATTTTTGAATCAAAAAGCATGTCCTTTTGTAGGGACCTTTTTGAAAAAAATGTCGATTTTTCTGAAATCTGGTCACATTTTTTTTTTACTAGTAGATACATTTACAACTAACTAGATATCTATTCCTTCCTTTTACACACTGTATCTTGTAAAAAATCTATTAAAAATTTCTGCATAATATAAGTCTTGAATGCCAACTTTTTGCCAACTTTACCAATGAATAAAAGTACTTACTTACAACTATTTTTGAGAATTTTTTTTTACTAAAATTTACCTTGTATGTACTAACTATAGAACCTCAAGAGAAGTTGGCAATCTTGGTTGAAATATTTTAAGATTTTTTACCATTTCGAGTTAAGATTAAGAGATATTTTAACGATCTACAAGTGTACCTAAATATTTTTTCAAATATGTAGTTACCTACTATTCAGATTTCAGAATAAAATGATAAAATAATGATAGATAAAGTGCTTTAAATGGGCATTTTGGGTCTTAAAATCACATTTTATTATCTAAAAAGTATGATTTACTTAAATTATAATTTCTCATATTATTATTCTTTCAAAAATGTAATTTCAAATTTCACAAAGACACATGAGGAATGATACTTTGTAATATATTTAATTATAAACTCTCAAGTCCATTTTTTTCCTTTTAAATCTCATTCAAATTATTTAAATATTTTCAAGTAAACGCCCAAAAGTGGACTTTTAAAGAGATATCGTTTTTTTTTGCCTCATCTAGGCAATATATATTCATAACTTCAATTTGACTCTGTCTTAAGTCTTGAAACTTTTAGTTGAGATTGTCGGTTCAAAAAGTATCTATTTAATAAGTACCATATACTTACAACAGTATTATTATTATTATTATTTCTTACTTCTATGTATGTACATAAAATTAAATGTTCAAGCCTAACCCTACCCCTACAACAGTCCTTATATCGTAGTAATTTATAAGTAGGTACCTATCTATCTATTTGATACTTTTCTCAAAAAATTCAAATTTGAAATGAAATAAACCGACTTTAAAGCTGTAAAACATAAGGTAGATAACAAATTATTTAAGATTAGAGAAAAACAAGCCTTTTTCTCAATTTTAGAGGTTGATTAGGGACAGTTTGGATATCTTTATCAAGCCTTTTTTCACCTTTTCGTCTAAAATTTGTACTCGTATTTGTAGATATAGCTCAAGACATTCTCAAAAAAAAATTCAGGCCAAAATTACAAGTGATAAAAGTGAAAATAAACTGTCAAAAATTTCAAAAATATATCCAAACTATCCTTAATCTACCCCTGTATATTGCAAAATCTCATTTATATTTCTGGTTTATTCAAATATCAAATTCAACGGAAATCAACCTACACAAAAAATAATTTAAAATATTCATCAATTTATATCCTTTTATTGCATATTATAATATTAGGTTAAATACAATGAGATTTGGGTATATCGAACCCTACTACAGAATAAAGCTTTTTTTATCAAAATCTACAATATAATAGTATAGCGTACAAAAGTAAGCACCTATAATTTAAAAAAATATGCAAAATAAATTTCAAAATTTGCTCTAATTATTACTGGATATCTAAAAAGTACCCATTCATTCTATAATTACACCTATAAATTTTCAGGGTTTTTGACTTCTAGGTCAAAAAGCATGTGTGTTTCCAGTATAAAATACTTGTATTATTATTTCATAATCTATCGATATTTGCTTATAAACCTACACAATTTATCAAATTTTGATTTTTTTTTCAAAATGTTTTTTGGTAAAAAACTTTTTTCTAGACTTGGACTATGATCAAGTCAATTAGCATTCTCAAAGCATATACACCTAAACAGATGTAAAATTGTAAGTATTTTTTTTGGTAATGACTAATATATATTTTGAGCTGTACATTTACATATTATGTATGTACTACATGTATGATTATGGTGGTCCTTTAATTGATATCGTTGTGTTAATTACATATGCTAGGTATATATATGTACATTGAAAAAGTTGAGAAAAGTTGGGTAGCTTTTAATTACTTGTTTTCTCATCAATCACCCACTTTTTTTTCGAGCAAATCCAAATCTCTAAAAAAGCAGCTTAAAGGGCTTCTAGGCTTTTTTTTTACATACTAATATGGACTAATGTAATACAAAATGTAAAATAAGTAAGATACTTTGTACATTGTATTACTTTGTAAGAACCAATTTTCGAAATCTAATCAAAATTTCAAGCTCAAAATGGACTAACAACATATTTTATAAAATTTGTATGGAAAATAAATACACTCGCTCAAATGTATATGTATACCTACCAGTCTAATCTAATATGGTCAAGTCAGGTAAGTCCTTTATGTAAAAAAATGCAAATGTGTCATGTTTCTCATACATTTTACAGAATATTTACCCTTTGTAAATTGGAAAATATCAGCAGTATTATGTATCTATATAGTTTTATTTTGTAGAAAAAACTCAACAACATTATCCATCACTTTTTTTGAGCTTTTTTAGCTTGATGTTGATACACTCGCGTCAAGTCAAAATTCTAAAAAATCAACGACCCCTTTTTTACTTGATAATTCTTTATATAATTTTGGTCATTTATTTTATATACCATAAACTTGCTGAAATCGAAATCAAGTCATATGAGCAAATATTTAAAATATCAAAGGGTCAAAAGGTCAATAAGGTTATTCTTTTTTAAAATCCTATTGCTGGAACTTGAAACTTGATATATAATCGATCATAAAATATTGTCATTGAAGCCTAGTTAACTTAAATATGCTTTGAAAACCCCAAACTTGGCTCATTTGAGAAGAACTAACTGTAAGAAAACAGGCCCTAGTGTGATTTTTCTTAGCTGATTTAAATGAATATAGGTACTTACATATTTAAAGCATACATAAAAAGTGTATAAAATTACAAGTTTTTGAATAATAGATCTACTTTTTAAAAAATCTATTGTCAAACTTTAAGTACCTACAGACTATAGGTAGATTATAAGTTTCTTTTAAAATTGAGAATCAACAAAATGACCGCATTTATAAATAAGAAAATAAACATTAAAATGTTAATATATGTACAAAAGTAATTAGAACATGTACATTTGTAAGGAGCCCTTGTCCAATGTTCTTGTTTAAGGCTACTGGGGGTTGGTCAAGACAAGTGTTATTACAAATTATACTTAAAAAACTATTTTTATTGCTCATTGTTCAAATAAAAATATCACTTTTTTATGACACTTTCGCTTTCCATTTTAACCAAAAAAAGAACCAGTCCATGTATCCAAAAGGTGAATTTTTGAAAAGCAAATTCAAATGAATTTAGTTGTTATAAGTTCTATGAGATATTGATGACAATGAAGGATTTGAGATTTGAGATGCGAAATTAATGATTGTCATTAAGATACCTAATATTATAATAAATAAAGTACCACACAGCTAAATAGGTATAGGACATATTGGGATAATATTCTGAATTTAAAAGTTCAACAAGATACATTAAAAAATGTATCTTTCCAAGTTATTAGCTCGACTTTTGTATACGGGCTATAGTATCCCTCATATCTGTCCTTAGAATCCCTAAAACTTTTCGATTTCCTATATTTCAAATGACAAAAAATTAGATTTTTATCCAAATTTCAATCAAATTTTCAAATATTTCGACCAAAATACTGAGATACTGAGATAATATCCCTATTTAGATACCTTTTATAATTATAGAACCTTACATGCATAGTAAGTAAGTAGGTACTTATGTATTACAAAATCAAAGATTCTTAAAAATATCCGCATAATTTGAATCAAAATTGTGTGCATATACTACTTATAGGCGCAGATAGAAAGTTAGTTTTCTCAAATAATAAAAATAATTTGGACTTTTTTATATTTTATAATATAATATTAAGGTATTATAAGAAATTCATAAATAATTTGAAATATGGAAATATGATTAAAATTTTGTAAAATTTATACAAAAAAAGTACAAATTTCGATTAGCGAGATTATATTAAATATCTAAGGAGCTTTTGTAATGGTTTTGAATGTTTATTATATCAAATTTTAAAGTTTTTTTAGGTGGGTGTAAGTATAAATTTCATAAAGTCAAGTATCTGTATTCTGTATATTACTTTAAGCTATCTAGCCTGCCGGCTTTTTGTTTTTTTCTTCATTTCATGATAGAAAATGTAAAATAAAATAAAATTCATTTTTAAAAGGTTCTGTATTCTGTTCTTTAAAATAGAGAAAACGCCCTTAAAATGCTAATTAGTAAGTAACTCAGCCAAGTCAAGTAAATAATATTTATCTCATAAAGTTATTGGATAAATGAGAAAACAATTTAGATTAATAAACAATAAATAAGCCTTTTTAAACAATAAACTTATACATAATTATTATAAGGCATTTTACCTATATTAATTATCACGAATTTTTAAAATCTGATTCCTATTTTAATTGAATTTACCTACTTATGTTTTGGTCTAACATTCCAATGTATGAACTTAACCTAGCCTAACCTATCCTATCCTAAGCTAATCTGAAAAAAATTTGTTTAATTTTATACAGAGGAAAATTCAATCAAAATAGGGATGAAATTAAACTCATTTTTTGAGATATTTATTACTTATACTATACTTAAGTATCTGGTACCGTATATTCCAGCTATTCTATTATATAGGTAAGTACTTTATTGATAATAACCTTATAAATGGTCCGTATGAAAGGTAAGGTTTAACTTTCTACCTTACATAGAAGTAGGTATATTCTTAAGAGTAAACTTATCTATAACTTACACGATTGAATTGAGTTGCAGTAAGTATATGTATTAAAAATTTTGAGGTTTAAATATGAGTTTTAATCTAAGATGTTTCGGCCAGGCCAGGTTGGTCTGATGGTATAGCACTTGACTGTGCTCAGTATTTGTAGAGTTGAAGTTCAACTGTCAAATATGTACATTACGAACACGGAGTGTCAAATGAAGACATTCCGTTTACGAAGGTCGAAAGACCAAATTTTTTTGCGCAAATTTTGCAAAAAATGTACAATTTTTGACTTTTTTTGTAAAAAAAAATGTCATTTTTTGTATTTTTCTGTCAAGTCTCAGGTTCGAATCCAGTACCTGCATATTTTTAGATATGAATTTTTCGAGGCAAATTTCTATTACATGTTAGTACTCGTATAGTGTTAGTTAGTATATATATACATATAGTTACTACAATTAAAAATTTAAATTACCTCTAATTAAGAATAGTACTAACCTTTATAAAAGAGAATAATTTTTTGGGTTATTTAAATATTTTCAATTAGCTAAGTATTCGTTTTCCTAGCTACTTTTTAAAAAATAATTTTGCTACTTTTTGACCTAGATACTTATAAATGAAAAAACTATTGGCATATCTAGTTACTTTTTCTAGTAAATTGGCTATAGGTAATTATATTTTAGCTATAGAATTTAGCTAGCTACTGCTTTTTCCTACCTACTTTTTCCAAAAATTATGTCTACTTTATGAACTTGTATGGGAATAATATGGATAATTTTGTCAATCTTGCCTTTGATTGAGACGCCTGACACCATTTCTCAAAAAATCTAGAAAAATCTTCAAATCCATTATAAAATGATACAGATTTTCTTTTGGAATGCCGTTATAGAGAGGTTAAATAATGAATGTTCATTCTCCAGAGTTTAGAAAAAAAAATGATCGAATTCAATTCAAAACCAAACTAAATTCTATACAAGTTGGATATATATTATAGGTATACCTAACTGCAGTATATTGCAAAAAATCATTGAAATCAGGACTACAATTAAACATTCCTTACTAATTATATACTTGTGCACCTGGCTTTACATTTTTAAATCTAATAATTAAGGTTTTTTAGTACACTAGTAGTCTATGATCTAGTGTACTATGTGTTAATATAGGTAGTACAAAATGCATTTTTATTTTTATTAATCTCTCAAGACACCCACAAGATTCTTTGCAAGGCAAAAAAAAATGACTTGAAATGATCGAATGGGAAAGGTAATGAATCAATGGACAAGGATCCTTTTTAAATTCAAAAAAACTTTAAAATCTGAATTTGACGATGATGCTGAATATAAATTTGTTGTTTATAATAGTGATTAGTATTTTGATGTAAAAGTGTAAGCCTAGGTGCAAAATATACACAAGTAAAAATATTGAGAGTAGAAAGAGATGTCCTTTTAAGGGAAATAATTACAAGGAGCCCTAACTACCAGCAGCAGCAGTATGTAAATTGTACATAAAGAGAACAAATGTACCTACGTGTACCATATATGATGATGATGTTAACTAAATTAGAAGAATAAAGATAAAGGGTTGGATTTATAAAAAAAATGGTCTTGAAAGCTCAAAGTTCATAAAAAAATAGATTTTGAAGTTTATTTGCGAACGAAGCGAGCACTAACTATAACTACTATGAGCTGTAGTATAAAATTTATCAACAAAAAGTGTAAAAATTACCAGTTTTAAGATGAACAGACAGATGATTTGGACACTATAAGTTCAACTTTTAAACATTTATAAAATGCGAGCTACTGAGGGTTAAACAATGAAAAAGGCATTTTTTTTTCTCCGACTGACTACTGGTCCTACAATTAACAATTTACATTTATTGATGGTCTTAGCAAATACAACTTTCTACTTGAAAAGGAATAATATGGATGATTTTTTTACAACCTTAAATAAATTAAATACATAGTTAGTACATTGTAAGTGTAAACAAAAGTGTCAAAGTGTTTTACACATATTTGGGCAGAACATCGTCATCATTCAGATCCAAAACTCAAAAGAGTCCTTTTTTGATCTCAACTTGAGATTTTAATTCTTTTTTTTTATATAAGCTAAAACCCTTTTGTTTGTAAAACAGGCTGGTGCCAATGGAAATTATCACTATTTCTTGTCTTTTTGGAGGTTTATAGTTTATAGATATTTAGTAAGTACTTATTACAGAGTATATTTATGAAATATAAATAGGAAATATATAAGGGCTACGATTTAATCATAATATCCCTATTTTGGTTGAATTTACTCCTATATTTTTGGTCTAACTTTATCCCTGTATAAAATTACTCCGAAAATTTCCATGAGTTTTCTGGCCTTTATAATATGAGGTTTAACATCCAAAGGCCTGAAAGCCATAATATGTATCAAAAAAAATTTGGGCAAGTTTCATACGTCTAGAACTAAAGTTAGACCAAAAATATAGGAGTAGGTAAATTCAATCAAAATCAAAATTGGGATAAAGTTGAACTTAAGTTAGTATAAAAAAGTACCTACTTGCTTCAACTTCAATTGCATTAGTTTAACAATATTTAACAATATACATAGGAGTAATAAGTACTCGATTAAGATCTGAATCTGCATCTGAAATCTAAAGTGAGTATCAATCAGACTCTGTCGTTAACTCTCTTGAGTATACTTATAGAAATTCAACTATTTTTATAAAATATTAGCGATTCATGATTTTTAGTGATTTAAACTGATTTATAAGCTAATCCTGCAGTTAATTTAATGCTAAATGACAAAAAAGTACCTCTTTGTGGACTTAAAATTTGACTAAAATTTTGCAAGTATGTATCTATACTGTGTATTATTAATATGTAAGCAGTTATTACTTATTCTTGTTACATATGCATACCGATATTTATAGTGTTTGGTTAAGTAAATTCTATTATTTAATTGACAATTGACTGTTTTAAAGTTGAATTGAGAGATACTTAAGCCTCATTACTCATTATTACTAGTCATTACTTAAAACATTTTCAAATGGTAATTCATAGCATAACGATAACATAACGATAGCATAACGATAATTCATAGCTCAACGATAAAATAAACTAGTTCTATAAAATAATCCGCAATTTATGAATGAATAAAATCAGTTTTTCAATCTCAATCTCGATTTTTTTCAATCTCGATGATCATGAATTCTGTAGCATCCTTATCCTTAAACGGTTCATATCATATTCATAGGATTCAACTTTTTGTTTTATACTGTAGGTATATAGAAGTAATTTAGGTCTCTCTTATAAAGTTAACGATTTAATTGTTTTGCTTTAATTAAAAAATTTTTTGAGGTTTAAAATATGAGTTCTAACTTTTCACATACCTTAGTACCTTAGTACCTAGATATCTTCTTCTACTACCTATATAAATTCGTTTGTCACTTTTCTAAAAACCCAATTACCTAAATATAAAAAGGCTTGCTATTTTACCTATTAGATTTAATGTGTATGTATCAGATCAGCATGAATTGAGATTATTAAAGCGCTACTATACTATCAATAAAAATCGCTGCTTTTTTTTTGACTTTGACAGGAGTAGATCGTTCGAAATTCGAAATAAGGAGGACTGGACTAGGGTTAGGAGAAGGAGAGGAGGAAGTTTCTTATTTTTTATTGACTGAATCATTCACATTTCTTGTTAATTTTTTAATTTACTTGTTCAATTTTAACTGTCACCTTTGTGTCAAGTGTCAGGTCAGCCAGGACCAGGTGGCCAACCACATATTATATAAGCTCTGGTAAGTCCTTTTATTCTTATTATTTAAAAAAAAATTTAACAATACATATTCGGGTGACAATTTTATTTTGTCTCATGTTCATGACTCATGACAATGACATCGAATAGTGGTAGTGACAAGGCAATAGAATATACTCAAAATTAAGGAAATACTTTTCATAATTACAAGAACAAGGCTGGTCCAAGTTCATTCTCATGTCATGTCATTTTTATATATACCTTGTTATAGGACTCATTTATTTTTAGGTTTTTATTAGAAAATAATAATACATAGCATGTAGTCGGTATTATTAATTTAAATATTTACGTAATTATAATTATTGATTGATTAATATTTTTTAATACATATACGTAAACTACTTACTAAAGCTTACTTTTTGGTCTATACTATATAGACTATACATAGCTTAGTACCCTACTATAGACTATAGACTATAGAGCTACTTATGTATTTACCCGGTACCCTACTCCTATCCTACTACCTATCAATATAATAGTCAGTTGTAGTACATACCTATTTGAAATTTGAGTTATGTAGGTAGGTAATAATAATAATATATATTATTTATCTTGGTTCAATGAGATGGAGATAAAAATAAAAATGATCAAGTAGAGCTAGATATGTAGTACCTATGTAGTATAGAAATAAACTTGTTTTTAACTAGGTAGGTTAGGTATATCTATTCTATTATCAAAATTAAATAATGAAAAAAAAATCAAATCATCTACTGTAGGTTTAGTAGATATTAGATTAGATTACATGTTTGTATTTACAATAAAACATAATTATAAGATAAGTAGGTATTAATACTAGGTACTAGGTACCTACTCGAAGTTCGAAGATAAGGTGATTTTAGGATGAGACTAAATTTTATTATAAAATATAATTGATTCATTATTACTATTACATACAGTTTCATTTAGATTTAATAGAGTTTTAGAACAATAAGCAGAAGCAGAAGTAGGGTAAGTACATAGGTACTTAAAGATAAAAATACAGAAAAATTATGTTCCTAGAAAATTGACGATTGATTATTCTGTATGTTAATGATATAATTAATTCTAGTAATGTTCTTTATATGTCTCATCATATAAAGGTTTATTTGGTACCTAAAACTAATTAGAATTTGTTCTAATAACAACTACTCAAAATCAAAAGTACAATTATATAAATATGCTTTTTAATTTTAAACAAGTTTATTTTAGGTAACAAAACGCAGCTTATCTGACAATTTTTTGTACTACCATTTTAACCTTTTATACCATATTATCATGCAAACTCAAACATACTACTATTTAATTTAATTTAATCTTGATAAGTACATACATGAATATAATGCTCTATTGTATTTTTAATTTTAATTTGTCAAGACTCTTGAAAAAAAATTTAGTTCTAGTTTTGCCTTTCATTTAAAGCATCAAATTCATTTATTGATTATTTCTAATTTCTAGCTACCTGTTGAGCGCTGAGTAATTGAATACAAGTACATTATTGAAAAATGGCGACCGGACCACTTCCTGAAATTTTCAAGTTAGTTTTTTTGTTAGCAATTTTTTTTTAATTTTTTATCTAATACATATTTTGCTTTTTCTTATACTAGTTACATTGATAAAAATCGAGTTAAATTCATTTCTAACTTGAGTGAGGCTGTTGCTATTAAGTCTGTCTCATGTTGGCCAGGTAGGTAGAGATATTTTATTTTTAAATATCATTTTTACAAATTATTTTATTACATAATGAATAAGACTTAAAATTCAATATTAAGATTAGATAATGTTATATATTTCTTTTAGAAACACGACCTGATTGCGTTCGTATGATGGAATGGGCTGGAGAACGACTTAAAGCATTGGGATGCACTATTGAGCTTCGCAAAATTGGTGAACAGGTAAAGATCATGGATTTTGTATAAATATAATATAATAAAATAATAAAATGAATGTATTAATGTACGAATGTACTTATTTATGTCGATTTGATAGACTCTCTGTACCGGGGAAAAGCTTGATCTTCCACCAGTTTTATTCGCTACATATGGAAATGGTAATTACTTTGGTCCATAATAACATCGATAATTAGCTACAATATAATCTACTTATAAATTAAAGGATTTATAACTTAACTACTTTATATACCTATAACTTAATATTTTTATTTATGATCAAGATCCAAAGAAAGAAACCGGTAAATTTACTCATTATTCAACAATATGCCTATTAAATTTAAGATTAATTGTCTATTTTTTTTTATTTCTATTTAAAAATCAGTGTTAATTTACGGTCATCTGTAAGTCAATCAATGAAAATTTATAAGTATTTACTTTTATAAACAAACTTGGGTACTAGGTATTTCTAATTATAATATTACTTTATTAAACTGTATAATAATAGAGATGTCCAGCCTGCAAAAAAAGACGATGGTTGGGATACAGAGCCATTTGAGCTAACAGAGTTAGAAGGTCAACTCTTTGGACGAGGCTCTACTGATGACAAAGTAATCAAATAAAAAATTAGATCTTTTTATTTTAAGCATTCGACACTAACTTTTAATTTATTTTTTTAAAGGGACCAGTATTAAGTTGGATGGTAATAATAAGCATTGAAATTTATTTAAACTTGTTTAAAAACTTTTTCCGACTTGTTGTAGCATGCAATTGAAGCTTTTCAACAAACTAAAGTTGAAATGCCTATCAATATTAAGTTCGTGTTTGAAGGTATGGAAGAATCGGGCTCAGAAGGACTTGACGACCTTATTAATAACGAGAAAGATAAATTTTTAAAGGTGTGTAGAATATTTTTACTTTATGCATTGTAAATTAGAATGTCTCATCTAAATATTTGTCTACAGGGTGTTGATTACGTTTGTATCAGTGACAATTATTGGCTTGGACGGAATACACCATGCCTCACCTATGGCCTTCGGGTATAGTACTTTATTGATAGTACTTTATTGATAATAACCTTATAAATGGTCCGTATAAAGGTAAGGTTTAACTTTCTACTTTTCTTTGTTTGTAGGGTCTTTGTTATTTCTTCTGTGAAGTTGAATGTGGCACTAAGGATCTTCATAGCGGTAAATAATAAAAATTAAAAACATTAGCTTTGAATTTAAAGTTTAAAAACCTTATAAATATTTTTAGGAGTTTTTGGTGGAACTGTGTAAGTTTAAGTACCTACATTTTCTTATGACTTGTAGAATAATAATAATGGTTCAGACTGTTTTATATATATATATAGCCATGAGGCCATGGTTGATTTGATTTATTTGTTAAACAATCTCATTGATGGTGATGGAAAAATTCTTATTCCTGGTGTTATGGATGCTGTTCTTCCTGAAACAAGAGAAGAAACAAGCCTTTACGATAACATTGACTTCAATTTGAAGGATTATAGAGATGAAATCGGTGTTCATAAGATTCGGCACCCAGAAGATAAGACAAAAACTCTAATGGCCCGGTGGCGATATCCCTCGTTATCAATTCATGGAGTTCAAGGTGCTTTTAGCGATGCCGGAGCCAAAACGGTAATTATTATTCTATATTCTTTAACTATCTAGGTGTTCATAACTTCAAATTAAAAATACATTACTTACCTTCTTATTCTTAATGTAATCGTAATACTTACCTACCTAAGTATTATTACAATTAGAAAACTAATAATTTGTACATGTACTTGTTTATAGGTAATCCCAAGAAAAGTAATTGGAAAGTTTTCAATTCGTCTTGTACCAGGTAAGTTTCTAACATGTACATATATTATGTAAGGTTAGCAATAATTTTCAGATATTTTCTATGTTTAAAAATTTTTGCAATTTACAGATCAAACTCCTGATGTAATTGAAAAACATGTGCAATCATACCTTCAAGATGTATGGAATAAAAGGTAATTGGATTCTTAAAATTGTCCTTATTCCGTAAAACCGTTAAACATGTGACTGTTGGCTATAAAAATGAATTATAAATAATATAATTTATTTTATTTAGAAACTCTCCAAACAAGATGAAGGTTTATATGGAACACGGTGGTAAACCATGGATGGCTGACCCGAATCACCCGAATTATCAAGCAGCAATAAATGCTACTAAAATGGTTTATGGTACTACACCTTATATGGTAAACTTATAGTTTAATATTTAGCTAACTGTATGAAGTATGAATTATCAAAAAACCTCAAGTTTTTTTAATTTTTGATGTAGACAAGGGAAGGAGGTTCCATCCCCGTGACTTTAACATTCCAAGTAATATGAGAATTATTATATTTGAACAGAAGCTTTAATTTGTTTATAATTTTTTTTTATAGGAAGCAACTGGAAAAAATGTATTACTCTTGCCACAAGGAAGCTCTAACGACGGTGCTCATTCACAGAATGAGAAAATCGATGTAAGGAATTATATTGAAGGCACAAAATTGATGTCAGCATATTTATTCGAACTTGGAAAACTCAAGGCTTAGGAAAACTCAAGATACCTTTGATAAGACATAATTGAAAGTATAATGCAAATTACATAAAATTTAAATTTTTCTCTTTAAATATGATTCTATATTGACAAAAATTATGCTCAAAAAGTTTTGAAAATATTCTTTTGACCGGTGAATTACTACTTTATTAACTGATATTGTAATAAATTGGCATTTTCTATATTCAATTACGATTAACAATATCGCAATTTACTGATAATTATTTAATACTATTATATAAATTGTTATAAATATTTATAAGAAATCACAAAGTATAATTTTCAAGTATCTGTAGTAGTAGTAGTATGAATAACAAACGTCCAAGACCATTTCGATTTATTTGTTTCAAGTCTTGGTAATTGAATACTAATACCTTGTCCTTCTTCTTGCCACTAATTAATAAGCATTTTTTTTTAAATTTACAATGAATTTGAATTTATACAAAAAAGAGCTACCTGTAAATCTCCAGTCGAACCCAAAAGTTCGATTCGATCTACAATCGCCGAGCTAACTGTAGCCAATTTGAGAGAACCTTCTAACAATGTTTCTTCTTTGGTAGCTATTGCAAATATTTTATTAACCCATGGCTTGGCAGTAAACCTAATTTGTACAGTTAAACAGTTAAGGATATTTTTTGATTAATACCAACTAATATATTGTTTTATAAAATAGTAGCGTAGGCATTAGGTATAGTACCAAACTCCTGGTGTCAAAGTATCATTTTGAACCAAATGTGGAACAGACTTGTAAATGGCATCCCCATTGATTTTAAGCCAGTCACCCATTTGCAAAAGGCGCTCAACCATTAATGGGGGTAAAGTACCTTCCTGTTGACAAGAGTTGTTGTATTAAATAGTCAGTTGAATAACTATTTTTTGATAATAATAAGTCTTTTAAAAGGCACATACAGTAAATTACCTTTAAGGTAATTATGAGTCCCTGAACTTACCTTGGTAGGTCCGATATTGACCAAGACATTTCCTAAAAATTAAAAAGTTGTTTAAGTCCAGTCCTTATAGTATAAAGTATTTTACTTATTATATGTTAAGTAAATTATGATACATACCTCCACATGATACACTCTCAACTATAGTTCTAATGACCTCATCAGCAGAGAGATAATCGTCAAATTTGGCATTTCTTCGATAACCCCAGGACTTCGAATCTAAGGTGAAACAATTTTCCCATTTGTGAGGCTGAAGAGTACCAGGATTATACCTGTCTGCACAAGTATAGAATCCTCCATGAGTACAAAGAGTTTCATGTCCTATAAATAAATTCCATGATTTATTTAGAACTGTATAAAGACATGATTTTTTAAATATACCCCAACGGTCATTAACAACGACCGTGTTCTTGACCGGTGAATCATTATAGAGCCAGGCTAAAAATTCCTTTGATTTCCAATATCTATTAAAACACTACATGAATACATTTAAGGCTAAAAAAAGTGCAAATTGAATATACCCATCTGAACTTTCCCACTCCCCATCAGACCATACTATTTCAGGTTCATAAGTATTCACCTACAAAATAATTAATAAAATTATGGCTAACCATAATGATAATAACTTAAAGTATCTTGTTAAATAAAAATTACAATTTCATGAAGTGCGGGCTGGACTTTCATCTGAACAAACTCGTCAGTTTCGAAAAGATTGGCTTTGTCAAACTCCCATAGTGGGTTATACCTATAACAATATTAACAATATTTGCAAATAGTTTTTACCTAATCATAAGTACTTATTATAAATAGGTAATTCAGTTTTTTTTATAAAATACCACTCATATAGTGAATGATAAAGTCCAAATTTGAGATCAGTTTTGCTCCTTATCGAGGTAGCCAAATCGCCTAAAAAAATTAATCAGAATCGATAATTTTTGAGAACATTTGCATGCATTCGTAAACAAAACACTCAAACTCGAAAAAAATTCTTGATTACTTTGCATTTTTTATTTACATTTTTATCATTTTGACCTCTTTATAAAGAGTCATACTGATACTATACCTGTAGATAGATACCTACCAATATTTATTTTAGAAATATATAAGCTGCTTACCAAGCAAATCTCTTTTTGGTCCAATCTCCCAAGCGTTCCACCCAAATGAATATTTCGATGGCCACAGAGTAAACCCTTCATGGTGTTTACTAGTCAGTACTACGTATCTAAATTGCAAAAAAATTATTTCAATGATTAATATGTACATTTAATGTGCGAATAGGGTCTATCTACAGAAAAAATTTGAAAATTAAACAATTTTGAGAAAAATTGTTTAGAAAATGATTACTCGTAGATCTGCATTTTTTTCTCAAAAAGATTAGGTAGGCATATTCTTAGTCTCCTAGTCCTAGTACGTGTATATGCAGGAAGTAGGTACATTTAATTGTGCATATTGTCAGCCCTTTTCTAAACTTTTTTGCAACGATAGGTCTAATACCTTATAAACCGATTCTATCTCAAAAATTTGAGACCTTATAGCTACAAAAATAATTTTAATTTTTGACTTTATTTTACAAGTTTACAAATTCCAATTGCGAAAAATACCAATACTTTTGTTGTTAGACTTAGTTTGTGGCCTATAGATTTGATCCAAGAGGATTGAAAAACCTGAATTTGATTGATCACAATTTTACTATGTATAGGTACGTAAATAAGCACTTAAGCTTCAACCACTTTTGCCAAAAATCTGGCCAATGCAGATGCAGAGGCAGAGGTCAAAGTGTGATTTTTCATAGCTGGATTAAGATTAAATTAAGTTATGTATATACTTATTTATAAGATACTTACTTTGCCCCTGCTCGTTGAAAAATGTCAGCCCATTCATCAGGATCATAAAATTCTGTTCTAAACTGAGGACCAAAGTCTTGATAAGTAAAATTCGGGGCATAATTATCAGCCATGAATTTTATAATGTCCTCACGACCATCTAAAAATTTTGCAAAATTTTGCAAATATTTTTTATATTACATATAATTATATCAGAACAGAATACTTGTACATAAAAGATATTTACTTTACCATGCATATTTTTCCAAAACCATTCAGAAGCAAAACTTGGCACACTAAAAAAACCATTGAAATTGATTATTTTCTAAATCTCAAAATAATGACACAGTGTATATATATACCTGTAGACTCCCCAATGGATAAAAATCCCAATTTTGGCCTCGTCATACCATGATGGCAAGGGTCTCTTGTCCAAACTGTCCCACGTAGGCTCATAAAGTGGTCCAATTTCATTTTCTGCCGAATTTTGATAAACTGGTCCAATTACCCCTTCTTTAAAGATTTGTGTAGGGTTTTTGGATTTTATAGAACTGATCGAGAATGATCCATTAGTCCAGGTTATAAATGCACAAATTAAAAATAATTTTAACTTCATTTCTAAACTTATTGTTTCTAACTGGGCAAGATCCCGTTATAATGTAATGTTTATTTTGACACAAAAATTAAAAATAAAGTAGGTAGATTTCGGTAGATTTTAATGTCTTTAGATCAGAATCCTAAAGGTAAATGAGGATAATATCTAATACATACCTATAAATAACCTATTGCTAAATGTCATATTATACACTTACCATTAGGTACATGAATGGATTACTTGTATATTAGACATACCAATAATTCTATAATAGTAAATAGAGGCGTTTACTTAAACCTAACTTTACTCGAATATTTGTATTTTATTTACAAACATCAGTAACTACATTATTATTTATTAATTATATTCAAACTGTGCTGTATGTATGTATTATGTATGTTATATGAATGATTTACTTCTCCTAAACTATACCTAAGTTTCATAAAAAAGTGATATGATTTATGATTTCAAAGATTTCAAAAAACCCAGGTCAAATTTGAAATGATTTGTGGTAGTGCATCGACTAAGAACATGGAACTTAGTGAGTCCAGTTATTATATGACCTTAATTGGGTCAGATCTAATCACTGATCACGGCACGATTCAAATAAATATCAAAATTTTTGAATCTTTTTACTTTAAAGATACAATAATTTTTCTTCTAACAGGTATGTATAAGCATAGAAGATTACCCTGATTCAGTTTATGTTACGAGTATAAAGTTATAGCATATTATGTAGTTTATAGCTGTGATAGTAGCCAACTGTTGTGCGTATTATGGATTAATCACTCGTATAGTATCATATTATTCGATCTATATTCTTTAGCTATAAAATATTCTAGGTACCTACATATTTTATTTATATGTAGGTATAGTATTCCGTTTTTAAAATAACTGACTTTTTGAATTGGCTCCATGGCACTATATTGTATTTGTATAGTCCAGATTGCCCCGAAATCGAAAAATCAGTTATTTTAAAAACGGAATACTATACCAATCATCTAGAAAGAAACATAATAATAAAAGAACAGATTCAATAAAAGATAAAAGAACAGTTTTGTTATTTATATACATGAATAAAATCATAAACATGGTATATTATACATTAATATCATAAACATATTTTTTTTAAAATAAAATAACCGATAATGCTTCTAAATTGTTTTAAGTTATCAAAAGATAAAGTAGGTAAGTATCTATTATCCATATGTACCAGCCTGTAGACTGTTTACCTTCTATTGACAACTGATAATGAATCCCAAATGCATACTTATACTTAAATACCTATATCGTATATCTATCACTCAACTGCAGAATTAAAGTTGAATCATTTATGTGTCTGTGATTTAATAGTTTAATAGTCTGCTACGGTTCTATGTAAAAGGTTATTTGTGTGCCATCTTGAACACAACTGTCCTGATCCTGATGGACTATTCAAATTTATCTTTCACCAACAAATAATATTAACCATAAAAGTTTTCTATAAAGATTGACCAGATTCAAAATTATACAAAAAAAAAGGTCAAAATTCAAAAATTCAAAGTTCAGATTCTGACCAAAGAGAAATTTAACTTTGATTAAAAATGAAATATAAGATTAATACAATAGTTCATAGCTTAATCTCAGGTGTACCAATTGAAAAAATGACAAATTAATAAGAAATTCTAAAATATATTAACCCTTAAAATTAAAATCCTCTACTGTAGACTTTAAGATCTACAAAAAGGGTAAATTCTCACAATTTCGATTAAGATCCGCATGATCTGTACATATTTCTAATAAGTAAAATCAAATTAGTAAAAATTTATAGTCTAATATATGTATCTCGAAAAATCAGACCCTTTATAAGGGCAAAAAAGCATTTTTATAACGGCATTTCAAATGATAAAGGATAGGTACCTACGGGCTACGAGGAATATTCCAGCAGTAATTTCGAATAAATATCAAAATATCCTGAGCCCTACATATTACTAATTCTAATTATGAGTAAAATCAAAGTAAAAATTTAGAGCCTATTATTTCGAAAAGAAATACCTTTTATAAGGGCAATTGATTAACTTTATTAATTTATATAACGGCAAAAGTCAATTTTACAACGGCAGTACGTACTACATAGTATGTAGCAGTAGTACTACATAGCTAGCATAGTAATAGAGAGTAGTAGTAGTAAAAGTGAACAAAGTAAAGGATAGCATTTTTGAGTGGCTGAACTAAACCATGTACCAAACCCAAAAAGTGAAAAAATTGACAAAATTCGTCAACTCTTTGGATTTTTGGTCAAAAATTTCGAATTTTTGCACTTTTGGTCCATTTTTCGTCCTTTAATTGTTGGTACAATAATTAAAACTAGTGGTGGAGTCCCTAGTAAAGTTGAGTAAATTGAGATTTTGGTCCATTTGGTGGTCATTAACTCGGTTTTGGTGCCACCTTCGCTTGGGTCGAAGAGACGCTATCCAGAGGGAACCAAGCTAGTCTGCTCTCAAGTAATAAGCGGCTAAATTCATCAATTTTATACGGTAAAAAATCAAAATATTTATAATTAACTTTTTACTTATGTAATTAACTGTCCCATGCAATGGACCAACTACTTATATATGGTTTGGTTTTTATTGACAAGTACAGGTGATTCGTATATCCGGCATTTGATGACCCTTTAAGGTGGTGTTGAAGGAGTGCCGCTTTTCCATCGTGTTTGTATGTCATAAATTATACAAACAAGACCCCGACTCTTTTTGGTCATCGCCATCGGTAACCACTGCATTATCACCATCGGTTTTTGGTTATTACTGGACAAGAGAAGGTAGACTATTATAAAATAAAGCAAAACTTCTATACTGCTAGGTACTCTCATTCATGGGAACGACTGTCATAAAGTACGCATAACATAACCATTTTATAAAGAGAAGAAACTGTTTAATGTTTATTATTAAGTACTACAAGTCATCTGTCAAGTGTTAAAAGAGTTTTATATCAGTACCCTAAACCTAGAGAGTACCTGCCTAAATAAGAAGTTTTACTCCATATATTAACTATTATTTTTGACAATAAAGTATTTGATTTATATTTATCTTTTAGCTTTGGATTAAAGAGTAAGAAGTCCTAAGATTAATTGGTGAAGATGTCGAGAGGTACGAGGAAACAACAGCAAGCTGCTTCAACGTCTTCTGCATCAGAAAGTATTCAAATGCAATATCCACCAGGATGTAAGGATATTGCCGAGGATATGCATGTTGATGAGCTAATTAGAAGATTGAAGGTGTTGGCCTCAGCCTTCCAGGGAATGGGCCAAGAGGAGAACTCACAAGAAGAATTTATCCCCTTGTGCTTGCACCTGACTGACGATGGATTTCTTAACCACCCGAGCAGAGATGTACGACTTTTGGTAGCTTGTTGTGTTGCTGATATTTTGAGAATTTATGCTCCTGAGGCTCCATACAAAGGTTAGATCTTTTTTATATTTTTTTTATTTCTATTTCCCTAATTTCTAGAACCTTTAAGTAGTTCTAATTTATAAAAACTTTGTTGTCATCAAGTTATTAGTAGCTTAAGTATTAATGAGTAAATAATACAAATCTGTTTGGTGTTCCAATGAATGTAGATTAATATATTTTTATTATTATTTTTTTCTCACAGAGCAAGAGCAAGTTAAGGTATGTGCAAGTAGCAATAATTTTATCTTTATCGTGATCATAAAATAAAATAGTAATGTATTACTTGATACTTTACCTGTGCTTAATAATTTTATTATTTTAATATAGGGAATTTTCAAGTTCCTCATCAGTCAACTTGAAGGTTTAAAAGATCCTAAAGACGCTGCATTCAAGCGATATTTTTATCTTTTGGAGAATTTGGCTTATGTGAAATCATTCAACATGTGTTTTGAATTAGAAGATGCACAGGAGATATTTTGTAACCTCTTTGAACTCATATTCCAAATTGTCAAGTAAGTACATAGCTAGCAGAGTAAAGTGGAAAATTTTATTTTTTCCATAATCCATACACTTTATAATGTGTAGTGTATTAAACCAGAACTATTTAAACTATTTATTCCTAATACTTTTTTAATATTGTTAATAAAAATGCCCTTGTATAGAAGACTATTTAATTAAACATATTTTTGTGTTAATAGCGACGAACATTCGAGTAAAGTGAAGTCTTTTATGTTGGATGTACTATGCCCACTTGTTAGTGAATGTGACACAGTATCAAATGAACTTTTAAATATTATTCTAACAAATATTGTTGAACCAATCAAGACATCGAAAAAGAATGCATATAATTTGGCTAAGGACCTTATAATCAAATGCTCTGAAACACTTGAGCCTTACATACAAAATGTAAGTATTAATAATTGTAGTAGACTTTGCTTTGTATTTATATTTTATAGATTTTTATGACATAATCTTATTTTTTTAATTACCTTTCTAGTTCTTTAATCAAGTGTTAATTTGCGGTAAAGAAGAGATGATTAACTTGTATATTTCTTCAAAGGTAAAAATAATAGTCGTAATATACTTACCTATATATTATATTGATTAATGAAATGAGATAAGTATTGATTTTTGCTTTATTATTTTGTATATTTAAAATAGGTATACGATTTAATATATGAGCTGAATCATATATGTCCAACGATTTTACTGTCCGTTATCCCTCAACTGGAATATAAATTAAAGAGTAATGATGAAGGAGAAAGGCTTGGCTCAGTCTCACTGCTGGCAAGAATGTTTTCAGAGAAAGAGTCTGACTTGGCAATAACCCATCAACAATTATGGAGTTCCTTTCTTGGACGTTTTAATGACATTAGTGTTGCTATTCGTATTAAATGTGTACAATATTCTATGCATTTCCTCCTTAATCATGCTGAGCTTCGAAATGATATTGTGGATATTTTGAAGCTTAGACAACACGACAACGAAGAGAATGTTCGGTTTGAAGTTGTTAAAGCAATTGTCGCTACCGCAAAATTGGATTTTGCTATTGTTTCCGAAAGTGAAGAATTGCTCAATTATGTGAAACAAAGGACGTTAGATAAAAAGGTAACTAATAAAATGGAATGCAATACAATATCATAATTATCATATACCTATACTTATTTATTTTCTTATCTTATGATCTAGTTTAAGATTCGAAGAGAGGCATTGCAAGGATTAGCATTGATTTATAAGAAACATTTAACGATGGATGATGTCCCTGAAGCAACAAGTAAAGCTGTAGCTTGGATTAAGGATAAAATTCTTCATGCTTATTACATGACTTCGTTAGATGATCGGTAAACTCTACACTAGCCACAAATTATCTTAACAAAATTGTAATCAATTGTAATATCTTTTTTAGAATTCTTGTTGAAAGACTATTAAATATGTGTTTGGTGCCTTATCAAATGGATGCGAATGATAGAATGACAAAGCTCCTTTATTTATATGGAACAATTGATGAAAATGCTTCGAAGGCCTTTATTGAAATACAAAAGAATCTCTTATTGTAAGTTAAATAATGAATTAAAGAAATGTGGTGTAAATAATTTATACACAAGTAAAAAATATTAAAATTTTTTTATTTTTAGTGTTCGACGACTAGTATTAGAACTTTTAAATTGCATTAAGAGCACAGATTTAAATCAAGAACGGCAAATAAATGTCAGAATCTCGCAACTAACAAAATTTCTTCCGGATCAAGTTAAGGCATCGGAATTTTTATGTAAATTTTGTAACGATTTGAGGCAAGACAAGCAATTAATGAAAAATATGGAGATGATTGTAAGCCCGAGTACTGATTGCAAAACATGTGCTGAAAATATGGTAAAATTCTTTTTTAATATTACTTATTATTTATTTTAATTGTGGTTTTGAAATAACAAATATTGTTTTATTCTAGAATCTTGTTCTTAAGAAATTGGGTGCGCCTGTAATGACTAATTTGTACTATAATACGATTAAAATTCTTTTGGAAAGGACTAGTTCTGTCTTAATTGACAAAGATTCTATTTCAGTAATTTTTTTATTAATTATAATTTTAGCTTGTGATTGAGTAACAATTTTTAATAATTTTTTTAAATTTTATTTTAGAAATTGATACAAATCATTTATAATTTGACCCAAGAGAAATCTGGAATAATTCCTAGTTTAAACTTGGAAAGAGATGTAGCATTAGAAAAGGGGCTGAAGCTTATCTGTGTACTCGCATTTGTGTTTCCTCCTCATTTTTCTGACGAGAACACTTTGAAATTACTTATTGAACTGATGAAGTACGTGAACGAGGATCTTCAACCATATGTTTTGAATGTATTAACTTGTACTGGAAAAACTAAGCCAATTGGATATAATCAAAATAATCTAATGGGAGTATTGGTACCACAATGTCAAAATATGCTGGTTACTGGAACACCAAAACAGGGAAAGAACTCGGTGAGATGTCTTCACGTGAATATGAAAGAGTTGGCTAGAAATCACACTTTTACACAAATTGTTGAAGCTCTCAAAGCAAACCTGGACTCAAAGAACTCAAATTATCGGACTGCAATCGTTGCTCTTGGGCATATTGCTCTTTTAATGCCAGAAGAGTTTAAAAATGAAATGAAATCGATAATTTCTCAAAAGGTAATATTTTAAAGCGTCTACAATTTTAGCAACCTAGATTATATTATCTTTAATTTTTGATATAAATATTTTCATAGATTGTTAAAGAGTTGTTGGTTAACCCATATCGTGATGAAGCAGAGTGTTATTCTAATTCAGACGAAGATTGGTGCGCTGAGGATGAATTGCCAGAAATTACCCGGTGTATGGTAAGTAGTAGTAAATTATTGATCTAAACATGATGAATGTTGAATATTTTTATTTTTTCTATTTAAATAGATGGCCGGACTTAAAGCTACAGTTCGTTGGCTTTTAGGATTGAAAAATGACTTTAAATCTGCAGCAAAAACATTCAAAATGTTAACTGCTTTTATTGAGACTGGAGGTACATTGTATTTTTTAATCAAATTCATAACTAAAGACTAATTATTTGAAATGTATCTATTAGGTGGATTTACTAATGCTACAGTTCCATTTAGTCCTGCTGAAAAAAGTTGGTTAAGATTAACAGCTGGTTGTTGTATGTTAAAGATTTGTGAGCAAAAGGGTGTAGGAGATCAATTTACAGCTTTACAGTTTTGTTCTTTATCGAAATTAATGATTGTAAGTTAAAACGAGAATATTTTTTAAAAAAAAAGTATCATTAAAATTAAACAATTTTTATTTCTAGGATGATGTTCTTCAAGTCCGTCAACGATTTGCAATAAAATTGCATCGTGGTCTTGCTCGGGGGATACCTCACAAATGTTTGCCTTTAGACTTTATGGGATTTTACACCCTTGCTGGATATGAGAGGAATGCTAAGCACAAGAGTAGCGTTCGTAATTATATGGCAAGCGATGTGTCCAAAAGAAGAGAGTATATTAAAACAATGTTGATGACAACATCTGAGAAGGCTGCAGAACAATTACCACATATCCAACCAGATTATATGCTCGTGTTTTCAATTCCAATTTTAGCTCATAATCCTAATTATACTGCATATGATGATCTTGTCCAATTATCCGAAATTAAAGAGTGCCTTTGGTTCATTCTGGAGCCATTAATCTTGAAAAATGAAAATTACTCATTTGGGTTCTACAAAACTTTGATTGAAAAAATGAAGAATCATAGGGATGCTCTAGACCCAGAAAACGAGGAAGCAAATTTTGTAAGTTGTATAACCTTTTATTTTTTTAAAATCAGCAACAACAACCATCATTCTATATAGCTTATCATATCATAAGATTTAAAATTAAAATCTTTTATATTGAAATAGCGGATGTATGCAATATGCGACATGGCTTTAGGTTTAATACTTCAAAGATCACAGAGCTTTGAAATGAAAGATTTCCCTTCGGAACCCAGAATCCCACCAATGTATTTTAAGAGGAGTGAGGACTATTATCATTCTAATACGTAAGAAATATTCTTTATTCATATAGTTTGCTGAAAACTCAAACAAACAAGGATTTTTATATTTTATTAATATATTTTATACATTTCTTTTTTAGGCGATCCTATCTTCCAGTTGAAATGCAATATGCAGCCCCAAAGAAAGCTGGTATCGCTGTATCGGTCGAGTCCTCAAAACGTAATAAAAAATTTAAAAGAGAAATTCTTATGGACGAAGATGGTAATATTTCAATTGATGCAAAGGTAATATAATGAAACGACTTGTTGAAACATAAATATTTAGTAAATAAATATAAATATCTATACATATAATAATTTTTTTTAAACTTTGAATAGCCAACTGACGCAAACGAAACAAGATTACAAATCCCTGGAATAAAAAGTAGCGAAAGTGACCATGAAGAAGAAGAGCCACCCATTCCACCTCCAAAGCGAGTTCCACAAAGAGTTCTGAAAACTGTGGTATGTATTTATATTTTATAGTAACCTAACTAAAATAGTTCAATTATAAACTTGTCAATATAAGTAAAATTGATCGATGAATATTTTGTATTTGATTCTAAAGGCCACAAAAAGAGTCTTAGTTGAACCTGTCGCTGTTCCAATAGCTAAAGGTGTTAATGGTGTTGCATCGAGAGCGCAGACCAGAAAGTGGGTTGAATCAACTATTCCCGAGCCAGTCGACAATTCACATCCCAATTCTTCAGTAATGGAAAATAATAACTCGAACAATTCCCAGACGAACAATTCAAATATGGAACATGAAGAATTGTCTCCACCACCGCCACCAGCCCCTCCAACAGCGACAGCAATAAAAGCATCTAATCGAGAGAAGGCTGCAGCTGCGGCCAAGGAGAAAGAGAAGGAAAAGGAAAAAGAGAAGGAGTTGGAGACGGAGACGGAGAAAGAAGAAGCCCCAGTTAAGAAGAGAGGGAGAGGAAGACCCCCCTCCAATTCTACGAACGAAACTTCATCAAACAAGACAAACAAATCCGCAAACGACTCATCAGAAAAGGGGAAGAAAGGGGCTGAGGAGAATGCAGAAAGTCCTCGAAAACGACTTCGAAGTACGCCACCACAAACCACTACCATCAAAACACGGAGGTCAGCTCAATGCTAATTTACAAAAAAAAGTAATACATACCTAGGTATTTCTCTTTCTCTATTAAATTCTTATATAATAACTAGGTATAGGTAGTTAGCTTTTTGTTACATTCATAATTACAATTACTTATATATTAATAATAATCTAAAGTTAATATTGAATTTAACTTAAACACTTAAAATCAGTAGGAATTAGGAATTAGTAGTACAATTTTTAGGTAGATTTACGTTACTCCGTATGGTAATGGTAGTTCATATAAAATAAAATTATATCATCAACACCAAAATAGGATCACATAAATATGAGAATTATTAGGCTTAATAAGTAAAGCTTTTATACACCTCAGAGACAAATTGTAAATATGTAATATATTAGGAACCTAGTAATATCTGTAATTGCATAATATATTTGTTAAAATCTACATTTTTTGTAAATTGTGTACATAAACTGATCTATCTACCTACCTAAATGTAAAAATCTAAAAAGTTAAAAAGCAATTCAGGTTCAGATACTTTTTTCTCGATGATCCGAATTTTGCTAGAAAAAAAAACTGAAAACATTACATACAAAATTAGATATACCTAATTTAGGTATTTTATAAATTGCGTAAGTTTGAAATATTATCAAATCATTTTGAATAATTAAAATTAATTATATTTGATACCTCTTTAAACTATATATTATTATATTATAGGTAGGTAATATATTATATTGTATATTTAAGATTAATGTTAATGTTATTTTCTAAAAAAAAATAAATGGAGATAAGGCTAAATTATATCTATATCTGTAAAATATGTATAAATTATATTTACAAAATATAAAATTTTATCTACCTAGTTATAGATTTTTTAAAACAATTAACTACCTATTAATAACATTATCTTAATTCTTAAATTATTACGTAATACATAGTTCTATTCTCAATTCTCATCTAATTTATTATTTTATTTGTAGTTACTAGTTTGTCTGTTATTTTTTCTAAATTCAATGTACACCACTATTATAATTATTACCTATATCTAATATCTACTTTTTATTACCTACCTTAAATTGAATTGTTAGACAAAATAAATCCATTTTTGGATAAATTATGAATTTCGATCTAAAACATCTAGTCTAATTATTCAAGTCAGATTGAAAAAAGAAATCCTCCATATAATTTGACAAGTACATGCACCTACTCTAATTACTCATATTAAGGACTAAATCAAGGTTTTCAGAGCTGAATTATAATGAAATAGACTTTATCTTGATGCATTTTTGAGCAATAATTTGATAAGATACTATTTTCATTTTGAAAAAGGTATTTTTTGATAAATTGCATTGCGTTTTTTATTTTCATTCTTTTTTCAAAATTAGCTTATGTAAGTAAGTTACGGCTTATTCATTTACTTTAACTATAGCTTAGAAAAACCAAACTCTGACCTCAATTGGATGAAATTAAAGTCAAAATCTGATTTTTTTTACAGCTGAAATAAGGCTTTGGGATAATAGTAGAAAAGCGCAAAATATAATCCTAATCCTAACTGATAATTGATACTAACTAATAATAAGTAGTAGAAAAAGTATAAAATTATCTAGATAACAGAGTATCAATATCAATTTTGTGAAGGTATTTCTAATGATAAAAATAACAGATAGCTACAATAGTAATTGAGGAAATTTAGTTATCGAGAATTTGTTAGTTTTGTAAATAAATTATTAACTAGATACGTAGGGGTACTAGATATTAACAGACAGAAATGGTTCAGGCAGAATAAGTACATAAAACAAATAGGAAACGTATAATTTTTGAATTCAAGATATTACAAGTCAAAAAAAAGCTAAAATTTTTAAAATAAAACAACCAAATTAAGACACTTTTAATCATAATCATGTAATATGTTATCAATACCTACACTTACTAGATTGCGTTTACAAATGTCATATTACAATATAATACACACTACTAGGTTAAATTTTAAATATAGAGAAAAACATGAGGAACAAGGAATAATATACCTAAAAATTACATTTAAAAAGATATAAATTACCTTACCTTACATATCTATCTACACTTCTATAATCTACAGGCATCTATGTAATAGTAGTACAAAATAGATTTACATTTCTCTCTTACATCTACACTATACAAATATTTTCAGCATTCTCACTATAATATAATACTTAATGGCTATAATTGCAATTAGTTAATGTTGATAATGATGTGTAATAAAAAAGTACAAAAAATGATTTCGACGTGATGAAACTAGTACTAGATAAATATAAATAAATATAAGAATTATAGATTATTTTAGAACGAGTTGGATGGATTCAGCTTGATCTGTTCCTTGGAGATGGTGGTGGTGAAATATACTTTTGTTTCTTTGGTGGACTCAGGATCAGTGCAGAACGAGAAAATGAATTCTGAGAGTCGTAATCAATAAGACCTAGGATAAAACATAGGTAAGCATTTAAGTTTGACAATTGTACTCACTTTGTTATTTGCTTTACTTTTTCAATTTCGAGTAGAAGGGTAGTACATAAGATTAGAAATAAAAAGGTACTTACTTGACATATTAAAGTTGACCGAACATGAACTGAGATCTCCATCTTCACATAGATTTCCAAAGTGAACCCGCCCTCCCAAGATTTCATTTGTGATAGTCTACAAAGATAAAAGTTTAGTTGTTAGTTAGGTAAAATATTCATAAAAAAAGGTAATAAATTCGAAGCAATTTATGGTATGTCTTGTCTTGTCCTTTTGTAAGTCTTGAATCTACGTTTTTTCCTTCTTCTGATGTTAATATATGTTGATTTTAAATAGACTTTGTTCAAGAGTGATGTTCTAGTCATTTATTTGAAAAACAAAACAACTATGAACTCACCCTCGAACAACAACTATTTTAGTTTGAACAGCAGTCAGCAGTGATGATTAGAATTCTTGAGTTCTCGCTTAATTGCATTAAAATTACATAATTTAGTAAACTTACCATATAATTTTCATCAATTGAACTTGTATTCTGCTTGTGAAACCTAATTATTTTGTAAAGTGGTTGAATAGTTTCGAACGATTTACTAATTATTCTTTCTGATTTAGACAGCTCATCCAGGAGGTAATTAATCATCCGTTCATTATGTTTATCAACGATCTTCTGTTTACCAAAATTAGCCTATTAATCATAAGGAGAAGAGAAAGATATTAGACATCCACATATAGGTATTAAATGTAAATTAAATACAATTATCTGATATTATCTAAAATTGAAATTGATATTTTTATTGATAGTTACTTTTGCATTCTCAAATTCCATAAATTCATTAAATGAAATTGTTTTGAAGGGCTGATCAACATCCACTTTATCCAAAATAATATCTCCAATATTTGCAACCTCTTCATTCAAAACTTCAATCTTTTCCAAAATATCACCAAGTTGTTCATCTGTCGTATATTTTTGCTTATCCAGACTTTCAGCTTGTTTCTGTAATCTCGAAGTAGCCTGTATTTAAATAAAAAAGACAATTATAATACAAGAGGGAAAGAATTATTTTTTTATTAATTATTTCAAACTAACTTTGAATTAATTACGATTATAATTTTTTTATTTTAAAGCATACCTTTGCCAAATTCCCAGTTTTTGTGTCTATTAAATTAGCAGTTTCAAGTCTTCTTTTCTTCCTTACATATTTACATTCAGATTCTTTTCTAAAACCCAATTTCTCAAGGTGTGATTCTTCGAGTTTTCTCTTTTTATAAAATAATTGTACAAAATTTTCAATATGCTTTTCCAATCCTAATTCATGCTTCACGATTTGATGAGCCATTAAACTGGCAGTATCAGATTCAGTATTCATCATCATTGGTTCATCCTCATCGTTCATTGAATTTGACTCAATAATAATGGTTTCAGAGAAACAAGACACAGTGGATGAGGCAGGGGCAACTGTTTCTGTTGAAGCATCATTCTTTGGAGCTAGACATCGACATAATTTCTCCTTTTCTTTGAGCTTTTTCAATTCCTTAAGTACTCGACTATAGTCCGCTGAAGCACTAACCTCAGTTTTTGATAACTATATAAAATCAAAAATAGTTGGAATTAAATTATAATGCTCAATTTTGATTATGATATAATGATTTATTGAAATGGGGGGATTATAGCCATACTCGCTTCTAAAATCTAAATTAAATTGGTTCAATTGCTATTGCTATCTTCTTTATGATTTCGACTTTCGTTAATTCAGTTTCGAAAAAAACTCTGGTCTCGATTGTATATGCATATACCTACTTAACTTGTACAAAATTGTAATTGAATTTAAATGAATAGAATAGATCATAAATAAAGCTTACATTATATCGAATATGCTTAGCTCTATCAGCGTATTTAAGAGTATTATACGAATCTTCATAAGACAATTCTGAAGGAGAAACATTAGCAATCATGACTGTTTTACAATTTCCACCTAAATTAAAATAAATCATTTATTATAGTTTAAAATAGCCATCATAAAATAAATTTTAACCTAGTGCATCACGTAAGATTCTAGTTAACTTCGAGTCACGGTAAGGAATGTGAGTTTTTCCATCAGCAAGAGCATTAATACAATTTCCTATTTGTAAATCATAAAGTATAATTAAGATAGGCAGGTATTTTTAATTTAAAAATATTTTTTAATTAGATTAATTATAAACTTACCAAGAGCTAACAATGATTTATTTATATTTGATCCTTCTCTAAATCTTTCACCAGTTTTATCGTTGCTTGTTGTAGATCCACGTTCAGATCCAGCTAAGTCAACCATCACTAATTTGGCTCGTCGTACTTCTGTATTTACACTTTCTCCTGTGTCACGAAGCAAAATCGTAATCTAGAATACACCCAGCACAAGAAAATAATTTAGTAAAATAAAATTAAGAGTATTTTATCCGTATAATAATAAACCTGTAAAATTGCATGAGATCTCGATGATTCTTTATTGGCTTCTGTTGCTTGCTGAGCTCGAATTGAATTACCCTTGTTTATATAATCTAAAGCTTCTTGACAATTGGCAGGTTTAACATAAGCAAGATCACTAACAATTGTATTTCCACGAACTTCACGAACTTGTAGATAGCCTTTCTTCTCTAATAAATCGGTCACAAATTCATTATAAACTTCCATGAATGATAGATTAACTTCAGCTTCAATATCTGGCATGGCACCGATTCGTTGATATAATTCTGATAAGGTAAGTTTAATTAATCCAGGTTGTGTTGATCCATTACTGCCAATCATTGTATAAGTCTTTCCTGAAAATATTAAAAAGGAAACATTAAAATAATACACTACACAATACATGACATTTGATTATAATTAAATATTAATTAATATTAAATGAATAAATCAAATTTATTAATAGTTACCAGATCCAGTTGCTCCATAGGCGAATACTAATAAAAGAAATTAAAAATTTAATAGTAGTCACAGACTATTAACAGTAGATTAAAAATTATTTATACCTGAACAATTGAAGCCATTCAAAACTGTGTCGATTAGTGGAACAACAGCTGCATCAAAGATCTCATAATTTGTATTGTCAGGCCCAAATACACGATCATAATTAAATTGAACATCTTTATTTGCTTTCTTCAACATATCTCGTCCATTCTGTCTACTCCCATGAAAATAGAATGTAGATGTTTCTTGTTTTCGATCAAATGCAATCATGTGGTCATCAACAGCTTCAACAACAGTCCTATAAATAAATAAAATTATTAGCAATTTATAGAATAATTAGCTGACATTATAGAAGATTGAAACAGGATATTGATCCCAATTTTACAATCTTATACATTACTATTACTACCTATATTTTGAGGCCAAAGCCTGTTTTATTAAATGATAGTATTTTAAGTTTAAAGCAACGAATTGAAAATACCTGATTGCTGGTTTATTTTCAAGAAAATTCGGTGGTCTCACTCGTACAACAACTTTAATATTACCCCTTTGTGTCTTTGCATCAACAGCTGGTCCCCTTTGATAATTAAAATGTGAAGATGATGAGGCAATTGGCATTTGAATGCGATGAGGCTTAGGCTTAGGACTTAAATTATAAGTCTCGTTTCCACCAAATCTTTGATATTGATTATTTGAAATGCCAATTGGTTTCTTCTTAATAAAATTATTGTTACTATTTCCATTTTGGTTTTGATAGAAGGTTTGCTTGTTCGATGGTTGTAATGGCCGTTTCTTTGCAATTGTTGGATTACTAACTCGACGTGGTGCACTGCTCCCTTTTCCACTGTTCCATTGAAGGTTTTTTCTGGCTTTTTGCTGTTCTTTTCGATTCATTAGCAGGAGGTCTGAATTAGAGTAAGAGGCTTGTAAATAATATGACATTTTTCGAAATGAATTATTTTAGTCAGTTTTTTTAAATCTTTTTTCCAAAAATTATTTCAAAGATTCAAAAAATTGTCTATCTAAAATCTAAATAATTTATAATGGTTACTATGATAAATAATTTAAAAAATTTTACAAACCTTTGTCACGCGATTTATTCCTATCTTTGAACTTCATCTTACTGACCTCAATTTTAAGACCTTTGATAACCTACTCACTAGACACCAACACCTGTGAACACCTCAAAGTTTACTGATGGTTTGATGACACTATAACTATAAAAATTAAAATCATAAAACAATTAGAATAATAATAATAATAATATAAAATATAGACTGTATCTAGTATCTACTATAATATCTAATATATAATACCGTCGAATAAAATATGAATCATCTCATCATAATTATGATTTTATATTATTTACTTAGTTAACTATCTATCAATCAAGGCAACTAAGGCAAGGTCTCATTTTAGAATACTGTGCTATGTAGTGGTGGTCAACTGTCAACAGGTTTTTTTTAACTTAATTCATGTCATGACATGATTATAATTTATATTTAATTTATATATCTGAGATACAATATATAATGGTAATGTCATGACCATATGGCCTGTTTTATCTTAATGGTTTTTTTTTTTTAGTTTTTTGATGATTTTGTATTTTTTGTAAAGTGCTACCTAACTTGGACTTGGACTAAGGATAACTTAGTCCAACTATAACGGCAACGGCACCCAAAAAAGTCTGTACTTTGCTTAAATAAAGGCTTATATTTAAATTGAGATTCTTTTTATCCTAGTTTTTTTATAAGAAAACAAGAATTTTGTAAAAAAAATTGTGTATGCCAATAATTTTATAAAGTTAATGTACTTTGTAGTATTGAGGCCAAAGGATGGTTTTTTACAGCTGAACTAGATAGACCATACCATACCCTAAGTTAACCAACCTTTAGAATTAGGTCAATTACTTATGTCTTCGGATACATCATATCATTATCTTACTAAAATTCAATTTTAACAACGGTTTTTTAATAGACTTACCAACCCAGCAAGGCAAGGTCAAGGGTCAGGGTATTAATCTTCCCCGTTTCTTCAAGTTATCCTTAGTCCAAGTCCAAGTAGGTAGCCCTTTACAAAAATACAAAATCATCAAAAAAACTAAAAAAAAAAAACATTAAGATAAAACAGGCCATATGGTCATGACATAACCATTATATATTTATATTGTATCTCAGATATATAAATTAAATATAAATTATAATCATGTCATGACATGAATTAAAAGTAAAAAAAATACAAAAGTACTAACCTGTTGACAGTTGACCACCACTACATAAACACCAATTACCGGAAGGTCTCCAACTGACGAAAATTACTCTCCTAGACAGTGTCGGAAACTAAATGAGCCAATTTGTCAATTACAATTAAAAAGTACACTAACAATACAATTACAATTAAAGTTTCGGGCTATAAAAAAACTGATGACTCGACTGATACACTTTCTTTTTTTCTGTCTGCTCTCTGATTCGTTTTTCTAACCGACAAAAAATTAAAAGTCCGCCTCAGCTTTTAAAATTCTACCCTGCCTGCGAGATTTTGGGCGCGATGATTTTTGTACTACAGTAAAAAGGCCAAGGAGACCGAAACTGGGTTTTTCTCTGATTCTAATATAATCCTGCCTGATCCTGATCTGAAACGAAACTGAAAAAATATTCTTTTTGGCGATTTTTTTTTTATTGTAAATTGTAAAATTGTAAGGGGTTGTAATTATTTTAATTAAATGGATAATTGCCGGTTGTAGCGTCATGTCCTAATTTACACGTTGACTAATTGGACCCCTTGTAATTGTTTATTGTATTATTTATATTGGTGGTGGTAAGACTTAATTTTAAAGGTATATCTTCTTTCCTATTTACAGTCAGTCTCAATCAAGCATCTCTGCATTTTCATTTTAAAATATCATCGGGCAAGGCAAGATCAAAGGTCATCGGTTACTCATCGGTAGGTTTGCTCATGATTCTGTTGGCTGACATTTATTAATGACCATTTTTTGTTTTTAGATCTTATAAAATCTTCTTGTCGGTCGTGTCTGTTAGTCTTATTACCGGTCGGTGGGGGCCCTCTTCGACTTGGAGAAGTAGGTGTAGGTGATCTAGTTCAAAAGTCTGCTGGTGGTGGTGGTCTGCTTTAACCCTAATTGTAATTAGATTTGAGGTAAGTTTTAACGATTTTGATTAATATATAGGTTATTATATATATAATGTAAGTTAGGTATGAGTATAGCTAGAGATTTTATTTTAAATGTAAATGTAAATCCACCAATTATTATTTGAACCAAATTATATTTATAATTCATAATGATCATGACATTTCTTTTAACTCGGCTATGAAAATCTTAATTTTGACCTCGATTTTGATTTTGTACAATTAAATTCATGCATTCTGGATCTGGAGGTACCAGGTACCTGCCACAGCCACAGCTAGGTGAAATTCATGATCATACCAGGCAGATACCATGCTTTTTCCTTAATAAAACATTTAAATCACATATACCTAGCTGTGCAGATAATTTCTAAATTCTTTTATAAAGCATTGAATTGAATCCTCATTCCTCATTTAAAATGATTTATTGTACTTATTTTCTTATAAATTGACATGCATTGTATGGTCATTCTTTTATCAGTTCTAGTTCTAACTAAAGGAGTGTTCTAGTGTTCTATGTTATCTTAATCTAATCTAAACTAAAGTCTTTTTCTTTGATCTGGTTTTGATAAAAAAAAATTACAACTGCAATTTCTATTGTGTGGATAATCTCTAATTTAAGTTACTCTTTTAATTTGCCAATTTTACCATATTCATTCATACTCATACGTAGATAGTGATTACTTTTATTTAGATTTATGATTTTATTCTTTTATTAATGTTAAGCTCTATAAACCAGATTTTGATCTCAATTCTTCAATTAAATAGTAAATAGATAGATGAGAAATTGCGGCATAAATTATAAATGTGGTTATTCAGAGCTGAGTAAAATCAATTGATCATAATAATAAAATAAGTTTTTGATATAGATTGCTGGTGGATTTATCAAAGATGGCTGCATTAACAAATGGATATGTTAATGATAATGATATTATAATGAATGGGCACAACCAAGATGAAGAAGATGATGTGAATGGAAATGAAAATGAAGACGATTCCGAAAATGAAAGTGTTCAAAGTGACATTCCAGAAGGACAGTATGAAGTTGAGCGAATCCTTGATTACTCCAATGATGCTCAAGGTGAATTTTATTGGGTGAAATGGAAGGGCTATGATGAAAAAGATAATTCATGGGTAATTTTTATTTTTTATAATTTTTAATTTTGCACAATATTGTTTAGCCGTGATACAATAAGCCATTTTATTATATTTTAATTGGATGTTATTTTTTATTTTAGGAGCCGAGAGTAAATTTAAAGGACTGTTTTGATGCCCTATGGGAATTCTTTCAGGAGAGAAGGGCAATCGCATTGTCAAAAGCAAGTAGTCAAGATGAAAATGGAACTAAAAGAAGAAAAGTTGCAGCAAAATCAATGCCACCAGACCCAAGACCATATGCTGAAAGGGTTCAAGAATTTCTCAATAAGGGTATACAACAGCAACTTACAGAGGAAGAGATAATGGCAAGCTAATTTCAAATTTATATTAAAAAAATATTAAAGCAATTTGACCATACTTTATTCTGTTTAATAATTATATACTGTTACCTTTTTATATAGAATTTAAAAGATAGATATTTGTCACGTAAGATGAAGAATAAGGAATTCCAGTGGCCTGAGACTAAATTGGATAAGTTTATATTGGATGGCTCAGATGGTATTCTGACTGATGATGAAGTTAAAAAGTTACGAGTACAGTTAATTTATAAAGAGATCGAAAATCGAATCGAAAATACTAAAATTATCATTAAGGTAAATAATATCTTAATACTAAATACATACATATTATTATGCTTTATTATTCTCTTACATTTAAAATTTATTATTATTCTAAATTTTAGAACTGGGAAAAGAGTATAAATTCAATCACAAAAGGGTTACCCAAAATAACAGTAGTTAATGACGTTGACTTTGAGGGACCCCCGTCAGATTTTATTTACATTAATGACTATAAATGCTCATCTGATGTGGTTATACCAGAAGACCCGATTATTGGATGTTCTTGCCATGATGATGAGGCTGATGAAGCAACCACTTCAAAAAGTGGAAAAGAAAAGCGAAAGAAAATTAAGACTGGACCAAAAGATTGTGGTCTTGATAAGAAAAAATGTAGTAAGGCACATGAAATGAAGAAGTTTTCTTATGATCAGAATAAACGGTATATTTTCTATATTAAATAACTTTATAGCCTATCTAAGCATTAATCATTTCATTTCATTTATATTTAGATTAAGAGTTGCTGTTGGCACTCCAATATACGAATGTAATTCGAAATGTAAATGTAGTAAAGAATGCTCGAATCGTGTTGTTCAAGATGGACGAAGCTCACTTGGTAGTTTAGATCTCTGCATTTTTAGAACAAATAATGGCTGTGGATGGGGAGTTAAGACTTTAAAGGTAGTTTAATTTTTACTATATTGCCTTATTATAAATGATATTATAATTTTTACTTTATTATTATTTGATTTAAAGGCTATCAAAAAAGGTACTTATGTTTCTTTGTACGTCGGTGAGGTAATAAATACTGAAGAAGCTGAACGACGTGGAAGAGAATATGATGAAGATGGTTGCACATATCTCTTTGATCTTGATTTCGATGTACAAGACACCTGCCCCTACACTGTTGATGCTGCAAAATATGGTGAGATACACTTTATTCCATAATTAAATACAGATTAAAGAAAGGAATGTTTTTCGTAAAGAGATATTTTATGTAATTTGTTTTAATTTATAATATAAATCTATTAAAATAAAGAATATTTTTCATTTTATAGGAAATGTCGCTCATTTTATGAACCATTCGTGTGATCCTAACTTAGCTGTTTTTGCCGTATGGGTGAATTGTTTAGATCCAAATTTACCAAAATTGTGTCTATTTGCTCTTCGAGACATTCCTAAGGTAAAGATAATTAGATAATAATGATAGACTTAAATTAATAATTTTTTTACTCGACAGAATGAGGAATTGACGTTTGATTATGTAAACCGTGTTAATCTTGAGAATAATAATAAACCAAGTAACAATAACGTAAGGAAACCTTGTCTTTGTGGAAGTGAGAAATGCCGAAAGATGCTTTTTTAATAAGGTAACAACATCAAACATATTACAATTTCACCAAATTGTTCAATTATTGATACCTCATATTTTTTTAAATTATAGAATATGACAAGTACATATGTAACAAAAATGTTTCTCATTCTTACCTAGCAAGTTATTATATTAATTTAAAATAAGTACATCTTTAATTTTTATTTGCATTTTCTAGTTTTTAATAGAAATCGGAATCGTATTTTTGTTTAGTTACCTAATAATTTAAGTTATTTAAGTACCCACTAATTAATTCTTTAAACTTACGATTAGAGTTAAGAATGCAGTGAGAGTGAGAGTTCTGTTCCCTCAAAACTTTGTCATCAATCTTGCCATATCTTACCTAATTATGTAATTTCATATTTCCATTTCTCCTGATTTTTTAATTAAGTTTTTAAACATGTCATTTATTTTATATAAAGTCAACAATGCAACATAACCATGAATCTTAAACTTAAAATGTATTATTTATATCTCATATCTACATGTTGGTTGTTTGATGATTGATCAAAAAGCTAACATATTATTTACGAATTTACTTTATAATTTTTGATAACATTATTTTATATTGTATCTTATAAGTTCAGGTAAACTCATATTTTTTATTTATACATAAGATACGTTACAAATTTTTCTAAAATTCTTTTTATTGTAAATTGTATTTTTGCTAAACTTGGTGAATATTTTCGGTATAAAAAATGAAAAAAATGTAATGCAATGCAATGCAATTATGAATGTAAGAAGACTTTTCTAGACTTAAGAAATGCAGCTTTCAGAATAAAACATGCCTACCTAAAAATATACCTCTATTATATTTTATATTCAATTCTTCAATAAACTTTAAAGAATTCCTACTACTAAAAAAAATCAAACTATAATTAATAAGTGTACTTAATATTTTTTTCTAATTTACTACCTTACATTACTTTATATATAAATAAGTTAATAAGACGATACCTGACAAACTTCCAAGATTATAAAATAATAACTACCTACATAATAAATAAATTTAAAAATTGTTAATTGATTACCTATGTATTTTATAAATGATAAATGATACCTAAATAAAAAAATAAATCATTTTTTCTATAATATAATCTGATTTTATAAATGATTTGGTTTCTTTGAATTCTGATTTATTTTGATTCTTTTAATCGAATACGATTTATAGTTAGGTAATATGTCACATAAATAAAATTTAAACTTTTAAATTGTAGGTTAATTGAATTATATATATATATAGGGATGAATTTCACTTTCCCCATACTGGAGCAGCATATTCCGATTCAGAACAAACCCTCTCAACTTTCAATATTTCGATTCCTCTAAGAACTCTGTCATTCGTGTAAAATTTCCTTAATTCGTCCATTGCTTTATCCTCGTTCTATTTATAATAAAATATAATAATATTAAATACCTATTAGATATTTAAATCAAGATGAAATATATCTTTACTTGTTTATCAATTAAAGATTTTGAAAGGACCTTCTGCGTGTTTTCACTCTTTTTCTTTTCTTCAGATTGAATTTCGTTAAAACTCTTATTATGAGCATTGTTACTGTGATGTGCATTTAATGGACTCTTCTGATTCTGATGAATGGAATTATTAGGCGATTTGATGCTCCAAGGATTTTTTGGATCTCTACTAGGTGGTGATTGAACTAGTTGCTGTGAACTTGGTGGCTCTTTTTCGACATTATTTAAAGCTTTCCATTTAGTTTTCTTTTTACCACCACCACCACCACTTTTATGAGGTTCTCTCGTAATTTCTACTTCTGGTAAATCAAAAAGACCCTTCGCCGCATGTGCTTTTGGAGGTGATGATGATGATGCTGTGTTGAAATCTAGCCCAGGAAATTCCTTTTCTTCTTTTAATTTAAGATCCTTCAGAGGAAGTGGTACAAAGTGCCTGTTAGGTTTGATAATTATTAAATCATTTGGACTGATGCTCATATACCGTGGTGGTATTAATACAGGTGATTGAGGAGGTGTTTCAAAACTTGTTGATAATTTCAAATCAGTGAATGAACTTTGAAGCCCCCCACCTTCTGCTGAAATTTTTTCTTCAGTTTCACCAGTTGATAAAGTTCTTTTACCTCTTATTCTTATTGCTTTGTGTGATTTTTTCGTATGAACAATCTGATCAAAGTCTTCTATTGAATCAAAAAGCTCCAGCATTTCAGGATGTTCTTGTTCTAGGGTAATCAATGAATTTTTGTATACTTCATCTTCAGGTACACCTTTACATTGTCTCAAGCGACGATTTCTGACTGGCATGATAAAATTTTTATAATAATTTGTTAAATCTTTCATTAGTTCTTTTGAAACCTGATCAAGTAACCTAAAAGTTAAAAAAAAAATTGATTCATTTTATAAATATAAAACATTTCATAAAAGTGTTAATTATTTCATAAAATAAAGAATATTAATATTGCTGAAATATGTTGCTGAAATATTTACAATATTAATATTGTAAATTGATATTCACTTTTCTTACCTATTTTCCAAAATAAAACCGAGATTTAAAGTTATAAAGTGCATACAAGAAACTTTAAGCTGTTTTGCATTATAGATGAAGGCTATTTGAAATATATCGATTACGTTTTTCATTTGAATCATACTTGATAGTTCAACTTCAGCTAAAAAACCCAAAAAAAATATCATAATAAGAAATTAATATACTATTTGATAAAAATAAAAACAATTAGAATTTTACCAAAAGATTGTAACCCTTCAACTAAAAATTGATCACTCATTGCCAACACCTCAGCCAAAAACTCAAAAGTTGCATTTTTCATTAAAAGCTCGGATACTTTATCAGAATAAATATAGTCAACCAGTACTTCAAGAGCTTTAGATGAAATAGGCAAATTGACAGGCTCATTTGAATTTGTCTAATAAATGAAAATAAATAAACTTTATTGATTATATTTGTTGAATAATCATCACTTAAAATAATTGTACTAAATGTGCAACTTACTTCTAACCAAGTATTTGTATACAACATCATAGAAAAATATTCTAGTCTTGCGATCAACAAACTTCGATGGCAAGGGATCAGCAAATGTTCTTTATCTTGAGCCCTTAAAATTATATCATATATGCCAGCATGATCAGTTCTGTTAAATTGTATTGGCTCTCTGCGAATTAAATTTGATCCTGGACAACTCAAATCCAATCGGCCATCGACATACCAACATCGTCTTATTTTGTCTCGAAGGCTAGTAAGATTCATTTTCTTGGTATATGCATAAGCCATCTTAATAAATTCAGATAGCTTATTAGATGTATAATCCTTGTCCTCTTCAGCTAGAAACCTATTCTTAATTAAAAGGTCGCATTGATTTGTGTAAATATATTTGAGAATTTGCTTGAAAACTTTTGGATGAACATCTTTAGAATCAATCTTTACTTGAAGTGGAATTTCTTTGCTCTTTTTTCCAAGTTCTAAGAGCTTCGGTGCTCGTGATGAAATAATAAAACGATGTGCATAAAACTTTTCAAAGCCGACCTGAAATGATAAATTATGTTATAGTTGTTATGAATCAAGATCTCAGAAAAATTTAGTTAAATTGCTTACTTCAAATTCTAAATCATAAAAAGAAGCCTCATCTAAAAGATTCCTTAAATTTTCAAACATAGTTGAAGGCTTTAATATTGGTACTTCGAAAAATTCATTCTTTGGGTGTATCTGAATGATGGCAAAATTGTCCCCCTTAGGATCTGAGCTTATTTGTAGCCCATCATATATATTTGGTATCCTTTTTATTTTTAAGTGCTCAAACTTGATGTCAGAGAATATATTGTCTTTTGCTTTATAAAATAAAGAAAAAAATACAAAATAAGAACAAGTAGGTACCATAAGTTATAAATTATAAATCTAATAAACTTTTATATACCTATTTATTTAAAAATACTCACCTCTTTTTGCGACAACACCCCAATCAGTCACTTTTTTATCAGCTTTTTCGAGAAATATATTTTTCGAAAGAATGGATTTATTTTGACTCCAGCTATCACATCTGAACGCTTCACCATAATCATTTACAAACAAAATAGAATTTCTACTAATAGTGAAATCCACCATTTTAAGATTTCTTCCCAACCCATAAATTACTTTGGTAAAAATTCCATCAATCTTTGATATTTTATTACTCTCAGCTTTTTCTTTTTCTGTAATTTGACTTTCACGCCAGATAATAATTGAGCCGTCTTCAAATAATATAAACATGCACAGCAGTAAATCATTTAATTCGTTTTCATTTTTGAGGATTTTCTTCAATAGTGCTTGAGGTTCAAATACTGGAACAAATGATACTTTTAATGGCTTTTTTCTAAAAAAAATTCAATTTATTAGATGATATGAGTAAATATTTTAAATTATTTAAAAACTTACTTCAAGTTAAACTTTTTAATTTCATTTTTATAAAATAGAATGATATCTGTGCCTGTTGTTAATATTGCAGTTGCTATTTCATTGCAGCTCACTTTCTCAATAGATTCATTAAGGATTGGTAGATTAATCTAATGAAATATTAAATTAAATTAAAGCATATTAAATTAATAAAAATTACTGTTGCATATAAATGATACTTTTCTTACAAATGATGGATTCCATTTTTGCTCACCAAGCTTAATATTATTATTCCCCAATTGCCCAAGATTTGTCCCAAAGGACGAACAAATCTTTTTGGTGATGACAATGGTGTGATAAAAGCTTGTACAAATTCCAATTATTAAATGTTTTTTATCCAAGTTAATGAACTTTGGCGTTAGTTGTTTAAAAGGTGGCTCAGAGAGATATCCAAGGACAGCCAATTCATTTAAACCACAGGATTTAACCTACAATATACAAAAGTAATTCTTATTCTTAATATAATATGGCAATAAAAGTTCGATTTATAGATTATATTTTTACCGATTGATTTTCCATTAAAAATATAGTGTGATTAGGCCCGACAGCAACTTCTAAACATGTCTCTTTAAAAGAAACCTTTTTTGGTTGTAACAATGCATTCTCATTTCCTTGACCTGTTTGACCTGAATTACCACGCCCACATGTGAAACAAAATCCATTTTGGGTGACGAACGAAGAATGATAAGTGCCTGGAATGAAAATAAAAAAGTTATACCACTACCCCTGTTTGGAATGGATAGATTTACTTAGGAAAAACATACTTAAAGCAACTTGTTTGATGTTTTGATTTTTAAAGAACTCCATTGGTTCAGCCACAGCCTTTGAAGCTCGATCTCCAAGTACGTAGTTATCATTCGTTCCAAAAATAAAAAGTTCCGTTGGGTCAGACTTGAGTAAATTTTTAATGGATCTTTCACCAGGTCTGAAATTATTCCTATCGCAATGCCAAATTGCGATAGGTGTAAATCCCTCATTATCCATTGCAGCCAGATTTGCACTTTATCATCATAATAAATACAATTTAAATTATAACTTCAAAATATAATATAAAAAAAATTATTTGTTAATTATTTACTTTTGTGAAATGAGTAGTCTTGCAACATCGATGTTCCCATATAGAATAGCTCGATGAAGTGGTGTATACCCCGAAATAAAATCCTTTCCATTGACATTGCTTCCCTTTTGTTTGATAAGCCATTCTGCCAACTAATATAAGAAATAAATAAATTGATTAGAATATGTTGAGTTTTTATTTTTATGGTATATTAATATTATTACATAAGCATTGAAATTAAAAATATATAAAGAACCTTTTTATGTCCAAAGCTAGCACAAGATTGAAGTAAATTTCTACCGAAAATATCCTTAATCTCACCTTTAGATTATTTAGATTAGATTATTTAATTTATTTTAATTTAATTTATTTAAGATTAAGATTAAGATTATTTAATCTCACCATAATTTAAACAAGTTTGATTCCAAAGTGCTAGTATTTCTTTTTCATTCCCAACTTTACTTCCAATAGCCCAAAGCTCCTTCCCATGCTGGAATGATCTACATCTTTCAGTACATGGCCGATCATATATTATATTATGGTTATGACTATTTGTACTTGACATAATAAATGAGATAAAAGTAATATCCTTTTTTAAAAAAATAAATTCTAAATTTAAATATGTATAGGTACTCTAATCTGTAATTTATATCTTTATATCTCTAATTTTAATCTATATATCTAATCAATAAATTCCTAAATACAAACCAAATTAAATCTACAAGTAGATGTAATTCAAGTAGTTGTAAGACTATCGTACAAGTAAAGAATTATAAACTATTCAATATTAAAATTAAAATTATGTCTTGAGCAATATATAAAGGGGGGATTCTTAACCTAAACCTAATCTAAGGGGGATATGGACGAGTCCATAATTAAAATGTTGTGATAATTGTCAACTACTCCATCACATTGTGGTTGTTTGAATTGGTAAAAGAACTTGTAGAAACAACGAAAAAGCTAGTAAATTGATTATATCCAGAATAACTTAAAATAGCTAGTGGATCCATGATGATTAGGAATTACGAACAATTAAAATATGTAGGTACACAATTTTCAACAATTAAAAAAACTTGGGATTTCCTTAGTCTTCAATTAGAGTACACGTCACAGGCCCAGACCCTATAGAAATTTGCAAAATAAAACATCAGTATCATATAATATGAATTATCTATAAGATTAATAGTAGGGGGATAGTAAGGGGAATATGGTGAAAGAGGAGTTTAGTAACTACGCGTAGCGCGAATATTCGAAATTCAAAATTTCTAGAACTTTCCAAAATTGATCGCAGTGAC
>JAQIXA010000091.1:0-66862 GCA_034699045.1 Nanhermannia cf. coronata Gr-Ori-00579 | reverse complement strand
AGTCAAACCTCAAATTCGGTTTTTTCAGGAAAAACCGATTTTCGGTGTCAAAGGCTAACTCCCGGGTAAAATAGAGGCACTATTCGTAATCAGCTTGTGTGACTTGCTATAACTATAACACCACAAATTTTTTTTATTTTTATGACAAAAATTAAGGTTGGCCAAAAATGAATGTCAAAACCCCGTCCAAAACCGCTATTCGATTCTCTATGCGATTTTCATTTTCACCCCTTATCCTACTTTACACAAGTCTGTTTTAGATAAGATACAGTCTCGCCCTGGTGAGAATGAAAGTCACCGGGCTCTCAGCCCCGCTAGACCTTAAGCTTCCTACTGTTTCATTATACATATAAGTTTCCTACTACTAAATTTTATTTTATTTTTGCTTTTTTTGATGGGAAATGTCGATTTCCCTGCTATTACGAGTATAAGGGGACTTTTCAATTGAAATTGAAATAAATTCGAATTATTATAAACCATGAAATGATCTAATGTAATTTGCTTGGAGCTACAAACAAGAGATCCAATTCTTACAGAGATACTTTGAATAATACATAACTTATATGATCTCATATGAGATATTTTATTAAAAAATATTATGATTATTATGAGGTAGAAATTGAAAAAAAGGGTCTACATGTTTCAACCCTTTTTTAAACTTTTTATGCTCAATTTTTTCATAGTACCATACATTATGTATGTACATGCTATAGTAGGTATTTGATGATCTATGCAAAATAATAGAAATTGCTCAACCATATGAGTAAAATCCCTACTGTTTTCCCTATTACATTATGTAATAGTCAATAGTATGATATTCCAGGTTTTGAAATATTATGCAAATGACATATGTAAGTATAGCTAACAGAGTAGAAAAAAATTTTGGAGACAAGTTTACATACAGTTTTTCGATTTTGGTTTTTGAGTTACCGGCCAAGTTCAATCATTTCCTCCTCTATTTATTCGCTCAGGGTTATTTAAAATTTAAAATTTTATTTATACACGAGATGATTTAAACAATTGGAAGGTAATTAAATCATGTTTTACGGGAGAATAACATGAAAGTCAGTTTTTTATAAGAGAATTCGGGAGTCTTTGAATATGCCGACTGTATGTATCTGGAATCTGGTTTGGGACAATTGAATTAATGCCCACTATTAGTAGCACATAATTACTCAATTAGTTTGAGAAAGAACAAACCAATTTTCCGATTTCAACCCTCAAAAAACAACCCTTTTTACTTTTTAGGTAGGGTACTATTAAGAGAAGTATTTGTAGGACATATTTTAAGATCTAAATGCAGTTAATGAAGTTTTCTAAAAGTTTTAATCTTCGTCTGTTCTCAAGTGGAACACTGGCTCTAGTAGTACCAGTAGTAATCTGGAAATGTAAATTAGTTTTTGGTAAAAACATCGTGAAATGTGCTTCAGTTGCAAAAGCTTAGGGCTCTTATACTTACTACAATACAAGTAAAAGAATCTTCAATTTCTAAATAGAACATTCAAAATGCACAATTTTGAGGAAACACAACCGTATTCATTGTGCGAGCGAAGCGAGCACTTACTATTCAACTTTGCTTGCACTTTGTCCGTCTGTCTGTCTGTCCAGAGAATAACTCGAAAACTACTGGGTCGATTTTAACCAAATTTGGTATGACGGATCCTTATAGGGCCTAGTTCTAGTTGTGCATGCTCAAAAAGAATTTAGATTGCCCCACCCCTTGGGGTTGAGGAGACCCTTGAGGGTTCCCCATGTTAATCAAATGGAAAAAATCGAAAATGAGGCTTAAGGGGCAATAGATGACGGAGATTCAGAATTTGATGTCAGTTTGACCCGGGAGTTGACCATTGGCCCCGAAAAATGCTAAAACTTGAGATTTAAGTGGTTCTAGAGGTTATCGAATTTGGCATTCTTTTAAACAGAAAATTGACCCTTAACACAGAAAAATAGGACAACTTGTGATGTATTCATTGCTTTGCTCGCACAATATAATCAACTTCTAGTTCTAGTGAGTTGATTAAAGCCTAGTTAACATAATTATAAAGTTTTTAGGACATTTTGAGATACTTTTGTGCTTTTAATTATGTTCTATTTCAATATTTAAATTTAGACCTTTTAACTTTTAGTAGCTAAATTTTTTTATATATGAATTTTCAAGCCAATTATTGCAACTATTTTCAAAAGTTGTTCTGAAATTTTCAAAAGTTCTCTCATCATCAGGCATCAGTAACTTTCTTTTGTACCTATAAATAATATTTAATCACTTTTTATTATCAGTAGATACTTTGGTGAAATGTTACTTGTTTGTAATCCCCCTTTTAAATTTATTTTACAAGTCAATATATAGACAAATAATTGCGATTAATCAAAGACATTTTGTCAATAGTGGTTTTACAATACAATTAAGATTGGCTTTATGCACTTAATAAAAAAAATGTTTTAATAAAAAACCAAACCAAAGTTGATCAAAAGCCAAAACCAGATAAAGTAAATAAACTGGATCTGAAATCTGAAGTTATATTTTGAAATTGAAACATTGATACTATCTGTATACTATAGTGTAGTTACATAGCCTTTGTATGCGTGAATGAACTTTTAGAAGTAATTGTACCAAATTTAAATGACTTACTTCTACCTATGTTAATAGCTCTAAGCCTTCAAAATTTTAAAAACTCTCTGATTTGATTTATTTACTCACTTTTTCCTCAATTTTTGAAAAAAAAATTTACAAAAAATTTATTCATACATTTCATGAGAACCAGCCCTTACAATTACAGACCCTTATGCCTCATTACCTACTGTTTACCTACCATTCGAATTCAAAGACCCTAGTCCCAGTTTGTGACAAAGACAGGGCTTTGGCCTATGTAGTTTTTTAAATACTCGTAAAATAAGAGAGCATCTTCTCTATCTGTATCTGTATAGCTGTAGATAGATAAATTTTATTTATTTTTAAAACTCATAAAGTATCATCTATCTATTCTGTCCTATTGACTAGCCTTTTGTTTACAATTAGAAAATCCTGAGAGAGTTTTTCAAAAAATCCGAGATCGGATTTTTAAAAAATATTGAAATCCTGTAGGTAAAACCGGTACTCATTATTCAAAAAACAACATTACACTCTCAAATGATAAAAGTTTATTTTACTATGATTTTTTATCCGAATCGGCAGATAAAAGCTCGTAATGTGTATTTCGACATGAGGCTTTCAACTCGAAGAAAGAAATACAAAAAAGAACACAAAATAAGGGTCCAGTATCTACAGTATCTATGTATGTATTTGAATTTGTATTGGTCAGCCAGAGCTAATAATTCATCAGCTTCAGCCAGTCTTTATTACCATTTATCTATAAACTAGATTTTTATTTTAATCTTTTAAATCCATTTAAATCCTGTTTTTCAAACTTCAAAAATGCAAGTACTACTAGGTACATTTATCATTATTGCTTTTAAGAATGTATTTTTACATTCTGATGTAGGTAGCTTGTGCTCCTTTCTCTGTATCTGTATACTCGTATCGAAATTTTTATTAAGATTACTTCTAGAAAAGTTGAAAGAGATTTTTACTATTATTTTTACATCTAATGTAATGGCTGGATAATCACATAAAGCACTTGTACTGGTCCTGAATCAAATATTATGAAAATTTATGATCTGATCTGAAAGTGCATTTTTATTTTTGCAACATGATCTATGTTTGCTCGTATTTTTATAGATTTTATTAACTTCATATAAGTAATAAGTACGTACTAGTACCTAAGTAGATTAGGAATATTGCAAAATACTCCAAGAGTTACTATCTGTAGTACCCTACTAGTAGTGTAATATTCCATTTCCGAATTGAAAGTGATGGGTGATTGAATTGCCTTTTTTTGCTAGCATTTCCTGAACAAGTTTTGTTGCAAAAAAATAATGATTTTTACCCGGGTATTAACCGGTTATGTGCAAAATGCAATATTTATGATCATGTTTATATTATAGGAAATGATGTATGAATCATTTCATGATCATGATCACCCTTAGGATAAAGTCAAAGTCAAATACACTTTTATAAGTACACTAGTAGATAGAAAAAATTCGATTCTCAATACTTGGTATGAATTATGTAATACATAAAATGGGATAAAAATGGCTATTATTAATATAGTTACAGTTTATGAGTATTTATGACCCTTATGGGTAGTTTAGTAGGCCTTATTTATCTCTTGAAATACTAGTTTGCGAATTTTATTCAAGATCCGGGGGAAAAAATGGCATTTTATTTTTATACCGATATGGTTGGCTAACTGGCATTACGAATTTCAAATTTCAAATTCACAAATAATGCCAATTTCCCCCTTCAAAACTAGATTTAGATTTAGATATATAGGTAATGTACAGTACTAGAATAGAAATAAATCCGATTATTCAACTTTTCGCATAAAAATATGAATTTTAACCCTGTAATCTGCCCTGGACTATAATGTAATGTCTTATTTCTCTTTGAAATTGCGATTTTGAAATCTCAATCGTAAAAAAATGCAAAAATTTCTTTACAAAATTTTGTCATGACTTTTTTATGGCAAATATCCTTTAAATTCGAATGGGCAAGGAACCGTGGGAAATCAATTTTTGGGTAAAAAATTGTATGAATTGTTTCGCTTGTAAAATTTCAAAATTTTCAAATAAAAAATTATTTTGCAAGCCAATAATTGGAATTTGGCGCAAATTTTGAGCACATATTTCTGTAAGATTCGAAATTGTTCTGAGTTTGTTTCAAAATTAGTATAGGTACATGCCTGCATAATATGGTAAGTACCTAAGTAGTGTATTCAAAATTTCCCAACCACAAATTCAAATTTTTCTAAAAAATTTGAAGAATATACTTTTCCCACAGCTTTGATGATTTTTTTAAACACCTCAGTTTTATTCTGTTTTGAAAAAACTTGAATTTTTGAGCAATAGAACTACTCGATATTCAATAAAAATTAGAAATAAATGAATTGGTAGCTTGTCAATTGTCGAGACTTGAAAGACTGTATGTATTTTTCTAATGATTAAATCAAATTTCATGAACTACAAAGTGTTGAATGGACATTGTCCAGAATTTTTTTACTTTAACAGTATTTAGTGCTACTCTAGTATGTATATGGGATTTAAAACATACATTAAGGCGTTCATGTGAATGGATTATACTATTATCTATAATTTTTATCCCTCTTAAAAGCTTTCAAATCCCTGTAGATCTTCAATACTTGGCTCTAAAGTTCTGTAAAAGCTTTATAATATACTTGTATATTATATATGTATTAGCTTGGTGCATTGCACAACACAGATTTTAGACTGTCAATCAAAACCTTGGACAAATAAAATAGAAATAAAACTCTATTAAAGAGCCCAGAGCCAGTTTTAAAATTAAAGTATTATGTTCCGAGAAAATGTCATCGGACCACTCAAAAAACCCCTTCATATGGTCCAGTCAGCACTTTTTCTTTTTTTGTAAAACTTTTTCAAATTGGTCAATTCAATGACAGTCATTTTACATTATGTATAGGTAAGTAGTATTTACGATTTCGAAATGATCCTTATAGAATTTAGAATGGATACCTTCATTAAAAACTCTAATTCCCTTGTACTACTACACTATATTAAATTAAAGGGTAAATAGTAGATAGGTACTTAGAACCTGGGGCTAATTACAACAAAACTTGAATTTGAAACTTATAATTACAAATAGAAATTGACTAGACACTACCTACTATGTATGTATGGTGAAATTGAACTGATATCTGTATTTGAATGACAACTTTGATTATTTTTAACCCAAATTAATTACATTTGTAAAAGTGAAGTTTGTACTTGAAATCGAGTTAATCAAAGTCCGAAAAAGCCACAGAAAATGTCGAAAATTGTCAATTTTGTACGCAAATTTAATCATGTGAACAAAGTATAGTTTGTAAGTTTGTAGATTGACACGTGTATGTATATTTAAATTTGTTCAAAGTAAAAGCTCGAAACTGGACTTTTACAGGGTACTATTACTATATGTACTACTTATAGTGTAAAGACAAAGGGTGTGCAAAATTTGTATTTAAGTCACGTACCGATACTTATTAGCTTTAGCATATGCAGAATACATTTGTATAAATAAATATACAAATCCCCCTTGACTTTGAATGTTAAATGCCATTTACTCATCAAAGTCTCATCTAAAAAAGTACAATTTGAATAAATTGTTTGGACTGACTCTAGTACCAGTACCCTATGTACGAGTATGTATATAAAATATCAATGGTGGTTCATCATGGAAATGCTGGACTTTTCTATTTTGAATTTGAGGACTTTTCTCATGTCAAACGTTTGAATTTAACAAATTACATGCACTTCGAACCCACAATAAAGGTCAATAAAGGGCTTCGAAATCATCGACAATTTTACACAAGTTCTGGTGGGAATCAATTTCAGCATTATCCTTATAGTTAGTTAGAGTCTAGAGTTCTTTAAAATTGCACTTGAACGTTTTAAAGTCATAAATAAACAATGTACCCTACTGCAGTTTACTAGTTGTATGGTATTATGCTAATTGTTGGTTTTCTTGCATTTCCTCTCTTTTATCAGGTAAACTGATACTTTGACTAGATTGAAGGTCAAGGGATTGATACTCGTATTCTTAATAATTATAATAATGCAAGTCTCAAAAGTTGTAGGAGTTTACCAGAACACCTGCAAAGAAACCCATTTACACCCTAAAACCTCACCAATTAAGCTCCAGGTTACAAAAAAGTAAATACGATTTTTTAAAAGCAAGTACCTACCTACAACAGAATCTTATAGACTATATTTGAACATCATTATACGAAGAGTATCTATAAGAAGATACATTTATATGTACTACATACATATAACATAAAAGTGATACCCATATTTGACTTATTTTTGTGAGCCAATTACTAAAAATTCATGTAAAATTTGGCCAGATATAAACAACTAGATTTCTTCAGTGCAAATCACTTTTTCCAGTTTTCTGATTTTTCAAGAACGAGCAGATCGTCAGAAAAAAATCGATTGTTATTTATTTTTATAACTAATTACAACCTTAATATTTACCAATTTTTTTAATGTGCCTAGATATATGTATTTTAAAAGCAATCTGCTGAAGAACAGACAGATTTGAAAACCATTATGGCACATTTACATTATTTCCAATGAGTGCGAGATAAAAATTCAAACCTATAATTATAAAAATCATGATAAAGTCCCAGATTTTTATTATTCATAATTCATACTACAAGTTACTGTATGATCTTTAAGATTTAAGACAAATAAACTTATATGTATACCCAACAAACAAGTGACGGACACATTCGACTAACCTTTATCCAAGAAACCAATATACATTAATATTACTACAAAGTACACTAATATTGCCCTAGAAAAAAAGTTGTAAGGAACCTTATGAGCTACATTTTTATTCTAAAGAATCGAAAATCACTTGGGTAAGACCTCACTCACGTTTCACCATCACATCTTTGTATTTCCTTTAAAAAACCTAAGTCAACAATATTCTTAAATAGACAGCATAATAATAATATCGTATCGTAGTACTCTAATGGTAAGTACCTACAGACTGCAGACTGGTAGTAAGTTTTTGGTTTTTAGGGGGCGGAAAAGTAAAAAAAAAAAAAAAACACACAGGTTGTTGGCTTTTCTGTCGTTTTCGTAAGTCAAGTCGTCATCAAATCAGGAAAGAGAAACAGTTTATTCAAAGGGTTTTTTTCTGATAAAAAATCGAAAACTTGAAGGGGATAAAGATAAATTAAAGGGATAAAAAATGAAATAATATGTAGGACAATCGTATAGGTACTATGGTAGATTTAAGGGCAAGTGCAAGGCCTGTGTTTGAATAATATAAACTTAAAAATGATCAAGAATCGACCTCTTGACTAAGGATTCAAGGATATTCTGTACTGTATACATATAGGCTAGTTCAAATGTACTTATTTGCTCGCTGTAAATATCAAATAAAGCACAAAGCTGTAAATATCTATAAAAATGACCCAAATATGTATCTCTCCGTATATATTTGAAAAAATTGCAATTTTTATATATCTAGGTAGGTATTGACTAGCTTTAACTTGATGAAAATGATTTGATAAGGACTATTTTTTGACCTTATTTCTGTAAATTCTAAAAGAAAATTCTAATATCTAGATAGGGTACCCTATATTATATGTAGGTACTAGGTAGGTACCTACATATTTATATTTTTCAAAAATCTTTTTTCTCATTTGTATTACTGTTTTGGTATGGTATAATTTCAGTTGTTTACAAATTAGCATAAATTTTGTCAATTTTTTTGTAGCTTTTTTGTAGATCAAATTGGGTTTTCCTCGTTTTAATTTAACCCAATAATTTTTTTATTATTTATCGTGGACTCTCGAGATGATCACAACTGACATTATTACGTATATAAAAGGGTCTTTTCCGAGATTTTGAAAACACTTGTTTTCAAATTTTCAAATTTAAGCTTCATCAGAGATATAATAAAACGTTTCACTTGAATAAACCAAGACACAAGGGAGCTAAGGGTCCTAACTAAAGTAGTTATAAGAAATAATAGTCAGAAAAGTGAAAAGAAAGAGCCTTATTTTGAGTAGGTAGTTTAATAGTAGTGGCTTTCATTTATACTGATGATATTACGATATATTTTCATGGCTTTTCAAAACTTTGAAAAACTCGCAACACCTGATTATCTAAAAACCCAATTCGAGCCTTTGAGTTTTGAAGTCCCTATCTTCTTACTATATCTCTTCTACTTCTTCTACTACTCCTACAACTTTTTTTTTATAAATTTAAATCTCAGTACTCAGCTTTAGCTAAAGGTCCTGGTTTTACGTTCAAAATCGAGGCTCGAGGACAACTCGCTCAGCTGTTTCTTGCTCAGTTTTTTTTTATTTCTTTTGATTTTTCTTACTTCGAGACTCGCCTACAAACAAGCAAAAGCATACTTATTGTAAGTAAAAATGAAAGTGCAGTTTTTTGGTTTTGGTATGTTACTTAATCATTACAGTTATGATCAGTTATGACACACTCTGAAATATCTAAAGAAAATTTTTTATAAAATTTCTACTATTTTAAAAGCTACTGGTATTATTGAATCCAAAAACAGAAAAAATGTGTCTGTGGTCAATGTCAAAGTCAAAATAGATATTAAAATTTTGTTTCTAGGATCGTCATTACCTTCATCCTTGGCATCAAATTGCATTAGATAGAAATAGATATAGCTTTGAATAAAATCTAGGTTATAAGGCAGCTTATTTATCTAGTGTAAGCCCTACTAACAATCCCAATAAGTACCTACTAGTAGTATGGAGAAATTTGAGAGATTTTTGATAATGGTACGCAAAGTAATATCAAAATCTTTTGAACATAAGGGTTCATTTTCTTGTAAGATTCAAAACTGCTTCTACTACTTTTTTTCCTCAAAAGTTCATCAGGTCATCATGAAAGGCTTGCATGAAAGTGCTCACTTCTTTCGTGCTTATAGTTCAGTTTGTTTAAAAAAAAACTTGAAATACAGATAAGTATATTGCTGTCCATGAAAAAAAAGACCATCTATTTTATATTTTACTACTATAAACTACAAAGTAAATTTAAATGCGAGAAAAGTGTTCATAATGATCCTCAGCTCATATCTCCTCAGGACATCCATTTAAAAACTCTAAAAATCTCAAATTGAACCTTTCATATTTCTCCATTTAACTTTTATAAGTACCCCACTACTCACAGTATCAGTATTATACATAGGTATTATGTATATTATTCACTTTATTCAAAATTAGCCTGGCATAATAAAAATAAATTCATATTTTTAGCTCAATAAACTACAATATTGAGGTAAAAATGGTCTAAAGGACTTAAAAACCTGAGATACCAGAACCTGAGATAATATCTGCATTTAAATCACTTTACTTTTGAGGCTTTAAAAAGCTATCCAGACCTATCATATTGATTAAATTTTTAATATTTCCTATAATAATCTATCTGTATAATGCCTAAATTTTTAAATCCAACAGGTGCTTAATTAAGGTCTAATAATGCTATTATAATACTAATTTTTAGACTAGATAGTGTAGATCTCATAAATATTTGTATTTTTTTCTTAAAAAACCGATTGTAGTAGATAGGATACTTGTACTAGTTCTTAATTTCTAGCTTCTGTTTCAAGATGTTCCACACAATTATGAGAATTTCGGTAAAGTAATTATTTAACGACTTTTGTACACGAACACTTTACAGCCAGGACTAAAAAATCATTTATCTATTCTGTGTACATTGTACTAGTATTGAAAAGTACTCTTGAGTACTCTGAGTACTTCAGTATACATAAGTACAATAGGCAGGTAAGGTAAGAAATAAATTAACTTCATAAAATAATGGACAAGTAAAAAAGTTTGTGTTTTTTGTACTTGTAATGCCATGCCCACTTATACGAGTATAAGTAGCCTACTAGTACTAGTAAGTTCAGTATAAAATGAATAATTTATAATTTTGCCATTTCTTACAGGCAATTTGTTTTCCATGTCAGGTAGCCCTATCCTATCTATTATGTACTAAAATAAATTCAAAATTCAAACAGAAGCTAGAAATTATAATTGCAAAGGGTCATTTAAAAATGTAACAACTTTTGACAATCTCTTTGTACTTGGTAAGGTAAATGAAAATAGGTAGGTATAATTTTTTTCCTTATTTGTTGTACAATTAAGTTCAAGTGTACTGACTGATCATAAGGGTAGCAATCTAGTAATCAGTAAATTGTAAAATTGTATAAATTTTCATGAGCTAATAGAGCAATTTTTGTGTGTTTTGTAAGTCAGGCAGCTGAACCTCAATTAGAGCCAAAATTGTATTATAAAAATATGAATAATGAAATCTGTAGGAGTCAGGGCTGGACCATAAAACCATAACTATGTAATTAGCACTTTTAGTAAATTTTAAATTCTAAACCAGGAAATTACCCTATAGTAGATCTAGTAGGGTACTTAATAGATGTAATTGTTTTACCAAAACATGGCATAACGAGCACAAACCCTTGTAATTAGTTCATGAATATTGAGCAGAAAAAATACTCGAGCCAAAATGTACTACTATGTAGTAGTACTAGTATGTAATAAATGCAAATTCAAAAACCAAAACAAAAGTCAATCAAAACAAATTGCTTTGTTTAAAAAACTCAATTCAATTTTTGTTTCAAACCATGATTATAATTATAGCCTTCAAATCTAATTCTAATTGTAATCCTAAGTACCTTACTATTAGACCTTAACATAATAGGCAAGTACCAACTACTCGTAGCTTATGAATTGATTATATTTTTTGTAAAATGTTTGATTTTGTCCATCTGGTCAATAAATAAAAACTTATACATAAATCCAAAGCTTGAATCTGAATCAAAAATCTTTCAAAAATTTTTCTTGATTTTTAGTGCTAGTGATTTCAAAGCTTAATATCTCATAATTTCAAAATTGAGATTCTAATATCTAGCTAAATACAGTATTTTTAATAATTATTTAAAATTTATGTTCAGATACTCGAGTATGAAATGATAGCTTTTCAGGAGGACACATCTATCAAGCAAATTATTCGAATGAAACGACAAAAATTATAAAATCTCCCAGTGATCTTTGCTACTATGAAATCCCATTGTTTTTGGTAAACCAAGTAGAAGAATCAATATTTGAATGAGAGTTGAAAAACTCAAAGAAAACCGTCATATTCCCCCACAGAGATCTTAATTAATCCGGTATTTTATGATATTTAGCCAGGTAGTAAATGTCATCACATATCTCTGTATCTGTATTGTATAAAAAAGCCTTTTGTTCGACAATGTTTAGTATAAGTATAAAGGCAAGAAATACAAATACCGGTAGGTAGTAAAATGTCTATTTTAGTATAAAAATGACTTCATTAGGAGCAAGGGCTTGGGCCAGGAAGTTGAATTCAATCAAACAAAGCAGTCAAGGGAAACTACTTAACTTCCCTATTAGTATTTTTAATGTATAAAAATTTAAAAAATGCAATTTCCCCTACTTACTATGAGTATTTATACCTTTCAATCTGAATATCTGAATACATTCAGGTAATGTGAAATCTGTTGAATGATCTCAAAGCGATTAACGAGATAGTATATGGCACAATTAGAGGGGGGATATCTCGAAATATAATCTCTAACTATGTATTTTGTATTGTATTTCATTAGGCTGAATACAGCATACAGTCTAATGTCCATTTATCCGACTATTTATTTACTCAAAATTTTTTTTACACTTTTCTTCGCTTCGTTGATAGTTTTCCCAGGTATGGTCAAAATATCCAGCTAAATCTTTTTGTTTTTTAAATCTAAAATCTAAATCCGAACTAGTAGGAACATTTATTAGATAAAAGTCTAAAGTCTCTTGTATATGTAAAAGGTAAGTTCGAATGCGGCTTTTGTAACAAATAGCTTTATTTTATTTTATGTTTTTATCAAACTCAAACAAGTAACCCTTTACCTCAGTCAAAATTAAATTTTTCATGTCTTATCTACCCTAAGGATAAGGATAAGTATTAAAGCGAAAATCTGCCTAATAATTTTAAATTTACTCAATCTATTCAATCTAAACACCTTTATTACCAAGTCAAGGTTAACCAAGTTAGGTTAAAATAACCTAACCTAATCTGGTCAAATATAGACTAATTAATATTCATGGCATCTAGTGGCTAGGGATCCATCATAACTTTGTCAATTTTTAACCGATTTTCAAAATCTTTGAAGTTTTGACACACCCACATCACTGAGAACAAGCCCAGATTTTGAATTTTTGAATTTGGCGCCATTTCAATTTTGACCCCGAATTTGCTCAAATTGACCTAACTCGGCCATTTGTGAACTGAAAATTGAAATGGCGCCAAATTCAAAAATTCAAAATCGGGGATTGTTCACCATGATGAGGGCGTGTCAAAACTTCAAAGATTTTGAAAATCGGTTAAATATTGACAAGTTAGTGTATGTTGGTTTAAAATTTATGGTTCTCAAACTTTGGCGCCAATTTCGCAGAGGAATTTAAAAAAAACTAAGGCAGGTAATTAGGTATTTTTAGGGCCTTCAATCTCATAATAGCAGATTTAGTGTTCCGCGCATTGGCCAGGGCCACTAGCAAACTGCATACCGTCCTTTACAGAATCCTTTTAATCTATGAAAAGCTTTTTTGTCAAAAAGTGTCCTTTTACTTGTAAAGGTAGTTTATCTGAACATTTGCCCATTAGTTAGTAAATAGGTACAAAAGGGCAGTATCAGTGTAAGCCTTCGATGAGACCTGAGATCGTAAAGCAAACAAACCCCGACTGACCCCTTTTACGTAAAATCCACCAGTTGCATTTTTCTCTCCGAAAAACCGGTACCTATTAAGTTATAAATGGTCATTACATTACACTGCTACCTACTACTTACTATATAGTACATTTACACACAGGTCAAAGTAGAAAAATCCCAAAACTACTACTTATCCTTTTAGCTACATTTTCAATTTTTTTCATTTTAGATCAATATTATTATTATAACAATTACCTACATACAATTCAAACGGACTTTAATTCAAACATTTTTTTTACAATTTTAGCGAGTAAACTGCCCATTAGCTAGGCCAAGTCGGCTTCTAGAAAAGCACTTAAATTTGATAAAAAAATCTTTAAAAACCTTTGCAAAAGAAAGGGATTTACTGATAGATACTTACAAAAGGGTTTAATTTTATATCATTTGAATCTATTCTCACAGTAGGACTCGCACTTTTTTAAAATTTTAAAAACCTACTTTTTTGCCGATTCAGATCAATAGAAATGGGAAATCATTGAACTATGTACTCGTACAGTAAGGTCATAAAATCGACCACACCAAAGCAAAGAGATGAACAAAAATAGCTTTTAATAACTTGTAAATATTTTAGAACCTTTGAGAAAAGTCAAATGAGTAAAAAAAAAAAAAAGCCAGTACAATGAGACATTTAAGGTAGGTTAGATTGGTATCACAAATATCTCTATATTTTTTACAAATCTAATAAATATTGAAAGGTGTGTATGAATATTTTAAGGGACATTATATCTAGGTATTCTACCTATTCTAAATAAAGGGGCGAGATTTTCCAAACACTTTTTTGCGATTGGAATCATAAATGTCACTATCAATTTTTATGACCTATTCCGAATAAAGAAATGAATACAAAATTCATATACAAAGTATACAAAGTTAGGTTATAAAAAACAGAGTTTATTCTAATTCTAATTTCATAATAAGTAAGAATGTCAAATGAAATCTCAATTATGTGATTTTTTTCCCAGGCTATAAATACTGTTGGTTGTAAGGCTAGAATGGTGTATGTACTGATAGTCTTGATCTTTTTACAATAGATATTTGCATTATTTATAGATTTGAATTTTTTTATGAAAATAGGCGGTGACCCATGTGTAATTAATGTGATCGTAAATATGACTTCATCAAGGCAAAATTAGAATTATTACTGTATTTTGTATTGTACTGTACTACTTTATAATACTGCTATTTGTAATGAAAAAGCCTTCGGGCCTTTAGGTAAATTAGCATTTAGCACTGGTGTGTCATATCTGTAAATTTAAATTATGCCTTTTTTTCTGACTCACTTTTCTAACTTTTATACTAATATTAATAGGTATAGGATTGAGATTGAGGATTGTGCCTTAAGTCTCAATAATCTGAGTTTTTGACGCCTTAAAAGTGTGACTTGATAAGAAAGTGTTGACTAAAATTTTGATTTATGAGTTTGTGAGAGAAAAATATGAACTTTTTTTGCTCTACTGTTGTACTCGTGCTAGTCACAACCCATCGATTAATGAGACCAGGACCAGATCTTAACAATGTCACATTTTTCTACACATTTCAAGTGGACTCAATTTGTGAAATGGACTCTGGACTGGACTTTGAAAAAATGCTAGGATAAAAGTCAAAATGAACTAGTTTAACTGTCAACTGCATTTTTACTTTTGACCACATGTAACATCCCTTAGAACCTTAGAACTTTAACCCTTTAGTCAGAGTTAGAAAATCCGAATAATTCTCTGACATTGACCATTTGTAAGCTTTCACATTCGGTAGAAAAATTGTGGGAAAAATACATCGCAATGAGATAAATGACCGGGCATTTAGTCTAAATGATCAAACTTTTTAAAAATCTAAAAATTTTAGGAGAATAGGATATTATAGCCAGTTGTATGAGAATTGTCATTTATTTTGAATTTTTATATGAAAGGTGAGCTGGTCCTGGTCCATGGTCTGCATAAAACCGTAGAGAAATCGATTAGGCCAAGTCACTTGAGATTTTGATGGTGATGGGAACCGGTTATTTTATTTCACAAAAAAAGTTTTTTGATAAAATAAAAGTTTTGATTTCTCGGACTCTGAGCTTTTAACTACCTACATATAGAGGAACTATTGTCCTGTGCAATTTTAATAGGTCCAGTTCCCTGGCCGTGAATGGTCGTTATATTAATTAATTATCCAGTTTCATGCTTTCAAGTTGGTGTAAAAATCATATGATTAAATGTGCACAGAATAGTAAGCTACAAGTTTCAGTTTCGAGATTTTTGAGACATAATAAATGTACTAAAAAGGGTTGAAGGCATGTTTATATATCTCAAATAATGAAAATGATTTGAATAGAAATGTATGAATTTTTAATTTTCTACAACCCCTCAAAAAGACTCAAAGGATTCAGGATTCAGTGTAAATGAGCCAAAATATCCTAATGAGGATAAGTTCATTTTTTTCAATTTCATAACCCTTTTAAAATACTCAAAATATTCATAATACTGCCAGCCAGTAGTAGGTACTTTTTAAGATTAGATAAGCTTTATGGTATCCATAATTATAACTTGAGCTTCAGATTTCAGATTGAATTAGATAAGTAGTTAGCAAGTATCAAAATCTCAGTCAAAGTCACACACTACACACCAAAGCTAAGCCTGAAATTCTAAAAAGGGTGATTTTTACAGATTTTTTTCTTTGATTTGAACATCAAAAGAGCCTCGAGAAATTCGTTAAGTCGATTTTTATTTTTATTATCAAGTATCTACTACTCGTATAAGTATTTTCAATAATTATCTATGCTACTTGAGATTAAAACAAAATTCACCCTTTTTTGTTTTCTATTTTGACGAATTAACCTAAAGCTAAGTTAGGGACCACTTCAATTTTGACTCTAAAACTTGGCTAACATCATCAACAAAAGCTATATAATATAATAGTACAATATACTGGTACTACGAGTACTAACAAGGGCAAGGGGTGGTTTTTTCGAGATCTACTTGATTTTTTATTTTTATTTGAGTACCAAAGTACTTACTTTACTACTAGACCTAAAATGAGATCCTCCCCTTAAAAACCGAAATTTGCATTCATTAAAAGCGATTTTTTTTGCAAACAAATTATATTAATTATCCAGATGTTCAAGTACTAGTAGAAAGTATGGTACTTGTATTGTTTACTATACTTGACTAACTTGTTTATACACAAAATACAGCTAGATTTAAGAAAAAAAGTCCGGTTTTTACAATAATGCTACAAGTACTCGTAGTTAGTAGAAAAATACGACATATGAGACGCTTCAATATTCACAGCTCATTCGACCTGAAGATCAGTAAAGTAAAAACTACCTTTACTACCATATTAGGATGTGTTTAGTGTTTACTTTTGTAGTAAAAGTACCCTTGAAGAGTAGAGAAAAAAAAGTTGATTTCCATCAAAGTCACGTCCATTATTTGGATATTATGGAAATTGGCGAAAAGTTGGTTGTTTAAGCTGAACTAGAGAAGATATATCCTAAATCATGTCTAAAAAGTGTTTTGGACTTTTTTGCCCTCGAGATATAAGGGAATACTCACTACTACTTATAACTATTAGAGATAGGATTCGATCATCATTTATTTGACCATCAGGCATAATTATCATCTATCAGCTCGTACTATAAATTGTAAAAAATGAGTTTTTTTACAATCTATTTAACTCGAATTCTAATCCAAAAAGTGATCCATTCCATCCAGCTCGTTCTACCCATTGTTATACTTAAGTATATGGATATTTTCAATAAACCCAAATTATCAATATTTTGAAAAAACCTCATACCTATATCTATAAGAGTATATTGACTATTGTACCCTACGTCTACGGTAGACGGTCTACCTACAATAAGTAGGGTTGAACACTATGCTATTCTTGTAAAAAGAATTAAAATCCAGAATCTTTACAAGTTCAGTTTTGTCAAAAATAGAAAAAATATTGTACAATCCAATCAAGATTTTAAAAAAGGCTTAAAATAAGGACTTGATTTGACTCAACTTTTCAATATAAAGGTTACATTTTTAATTGATTAAAATCTACTCTAGTTCTTGTTTTATGTCGGTATACAAGTACCAGTACTATGCTATTTGAAAGCATAGTATGTAACTGGCTATTTTAAATTTTAAAATAAAATATCAAAAAAATTTATACCTATCTGTAGATTAGATGTTAAAAACTTTAGCTCTAATGAAGGCAATCTATCTAATTAAAAAAAATGCGAAATCTAATGCAAGTTTAAATCAAGTCGGTGATTTAATTTGGATGTAAATTTTTTGAGAAATTTTGGAATTTGGACAATTGACCGAATAATAATTTTTCATTTAGATCAGATTGGACCGCAGAAGTTGATGAATTAAATAATTGCAGTGTTTTCTACGGCTACTCCACCCCTTATAAGAAAACCCTAAGAATAAATAAAAGCACTCTAAAAACCAATATCACAATTTTCAATATCTAAATCTAAAAAGCCTTATATTTCATACATGAATATGAGTTTTATTTTTTATCTGAAATATTAAGCTTGAATAGTTTTAAACAAAAGTGAATAATAATACGAACAGGCTACTACTACTCGATTCTAAAAGTAATTCTAATCATAAAAATTTAGAATATAAACATTTGAAACTGATCAAGTATAATAGGTGTACATATAAAAAACCATGGACCATAACTATAAACCATAGTAGTTTAGGTAGGTACTTAACATGATGGTTTTTCACATAAAGGTGATTAACTTTTTTCAGGGCCACAAGCCTTTACTCATCGACTCATCATTATCTACTAACTAAAGTACTACAATAACCTGCAAATTCATTATTCATGTTCTTCAACTATCTGTAGATCATGTATCTTCTTGCGGTCAATAATTTAAATGTATCTGTAATACTACAGGTATTAGTAACAACTGTTATTAAAACTCAAAATTCAGTGAATTCAGATACAAAAAAGATATGGGTGATATTCGCTGATTTAGATGGGACTTCCGGAAGGGCACGGGCACGAGCCTCCTGTTCTCGATCAGACCGATTAAAATTTATCATTTTTGAATATCCAATTAGACTTTTTTGATCTACCTGGAATTATCATTACAGTATCTATAATAATTTTAGCCTTCAGTAGAGGTAGTACGAGTAGTTGACTCATTATTATGAGTAGATCCCATTGATTTCCATAGCGTCCTCCAGATCCGACGCCACAACAAAAAACCGGCAAAAAAACCGAAGCCAGACTTTTCAAACTATATCGGGTCTGATCTAAATTTCCACCTTCGACCCACCTGCCCTTTTTTGTTTTACACTCTGCTGCTTTCATTCTCATTTTTACGAGTTTTTTTTCAAATTCATTGAATATATTTTAATATGTTTACCTATCTGTAGGTAATGAGGATATTTGGGTGCTTTTAGGTTTATTTCTATTGATTCCGCTAGTAAAGCCTGTGATACAGCTTACAGACTTATGGTAATTTTATAACATTTTTATCTATTTTTAGGTAAATACTGTCTATTTTAAGAGGATTTTGTGGGTATTATAATATGGTCAATAATCTGCTTAGTCATTCTACAATATAATATTGGTATACCTCACATGAACAACTCTAAAATTTTTGTTTGAAAATTTTTGTCAATACTTAAAATTACAGATTCCTTTACAATTTTACGAGAACTAACTAGGATATATCTAGGCAGTAGTATCCATCTAAGGTAAGGATAAGTCAAAATTGGAGTATCTAATTTATTTACAATCCTTTTATTGCAATTACTCTAAATTTTAATATCCTGCAATAAAACAGTAAAATTGAACCTTTCAATGAAATTACCTATCTAGATTTTACATTATTTCTCGAATTGCATCAGATTCGACTGATTCTGTTCTGAGTAAATAAATTTCACAAGAGTAGTTTATTACTCAAATACATCACCCAAATGACACTGTACTAATTCCCTATAAAGTCATTATTTTATAGCTTTGATCTGCACAAATATCCATATGTGTAAATCCTGCATTATATATGTAGAGATCCGAATCTATTTCCAATTTATTGCCCATCTCTTCCATAATTCAATCAAAATGAGACTCGACGATCTCGAAATCCTTCAGACTTTCAAATTTCAAAATCTCGAGAACAAAGTGAATTATTCACTCTATTTTAACTATTACTGATTATATGTAGTAGGGTACTAGTAGTAAGTAGTACACGTATGGGAACAAAATTTCATCAAATTAAAATCTTCACATTCACATACTCAATTACAATTGAATTTGAAATGTAATGTAATACGAGCAATCCATCGAATATAAAAGCATTTATTTATATCGATAAATCTATTAGTTCAGCTATTTCTATTGTTCAAAATGTTCAAAATTTTGTGCATTTTGAGTGATGAGATGTTTTACAGTAGGACCTGTATACTTTGTATAGGACTTTTCAAAAATTATTCATGTATGGTATAAATATCTGAAATAATGGATAGGTATGAATGTGTCCCACGCTTTTTCTCCGATTAGATTACAAAATATTGCACAATTTTTGAGGTTCAGATCAAAGGCTCTATTATTCTTAAATTGCATTAAATTTTACATCAGTATCAGTACCTACATAATATATAGTCTATAGATATTTCAATCCAATGAAATGGAAAAAGAACCTGTTATTACTGTACTGATACTTAAATCCTTTATTTGAACTAGAAACAATAGTGATAAAATTTCATAAAATTTCATAAAATGCATTGAAATTGCAATATTGTAAATTGTACATGCAGTTTAAGAGCACCTGCAAATGTTTCGAGTTCATGAGAATTTAGTTTTGCGAAATATTCAGATTTTTATAGCTGATTAATAAATGGATTTATTTACATAATTCCCCCTTTAATTTCAGATCCTTTTATTTTGATTTTCGGTCTATTATGATGGATTTTGGGGACTTGAATAGATTATACTATAGTATATCTGTACTGTACGAGTAGTACAGATACAGATAGAATAAAATTATTTGAAAAGAGATGAGTGTCCTTTTATCTCTGTATATTCAAAATATGTATTTAGAGTTCATATTGTATTTCAGGTGTTTTCACCAGGGGGTTTCCATCAGAAGCTTTTAGATTTCTGGATTTCTGGTTTTCTATTTCTGACATAACGAAGTATTTCAAAATTTGTCAAAATTTTGAATTGTCAAATTTTAAATTGTAGGCAATATGAAAAGAAGGATCTTTTGATAAAATATTTGTCAATTTTACGCTTTACAAGGCATATTGGGTGCTCAAATCTTTAAAATTTCAGACAAGAGTTTATAAAATTTTAACCAGATTTCATTTTGACAGTTTAATTTTGATCTATATGATTACATATTATGGTATATAAGGTATATTTAACATAATCTCATTATAAAATTCAAATATTGTTGTTCAAAGGACCAAAAACTTGTACTATTTTCATTTCAAATTCTGAAGTTTTAGGAGTTTTCGACGATGACAATTGTGTTGTGGTTCCCGCTGTCTTTGACTAAACCCTCATTTCAAATCTTTAATGACAATAAATATTTTGTAATTCTCATATAATCCTGTCAAAACTCCCAAAATTCAGGTAATATACAGAGATGATCGATCGGATTATACATCTCGTATCTCAAAGATCTTAATCTTTATTACACTAATACGAATAGTCTTCAAAAAGACTGAATTTTCAAATTAAATTTTAATTTCCTCAACTTTTCTATCAAAATTTGGAAATGATAGAAAACTCATTTCCTCTCCAATTTGGTCATTTTTTAAACTTTTTAAATCTATCTTACAAAATTTTGTAAATGAGTTTAATTTCCTTAAAATCTCATTTCCAATGGTACGAAAAACGCCCCTTTTTACACTAGTAGGTACTTACTAATTTCCAATCTAATCCCCTCAGAAATCTTGACTTTTGAACTTGAGATTTGCTTTTGTTCAGATATCATATTTTCTTATTTTGAGTGAAAGATACAGTACAATGCAGTAGAGTCTTAAGAAGAAAAATCGAGATTTTATTCTTATCGAATTGTCAAGTAGGATGATTGATTATCCTTAGAATTGGACTTTGTTTACACTTTAAACCTATACAATGGTCCTGGGCCAAGCAAAATCAAGCCAGGAGCAAAAAGTCAAGCTTCACCAACTTTTTCATTTTTTTTTCAAGTCTCACATTAGCTTACAAGTTATATTATTATATTTATTGAAGACTAACTACTTTTTTTTTATCTAGTTGCACAAGTGCATCTTGGGCGTAATAAAAAGTAGTTTTTTTGAGGCTTTTTTTGACCCTTCGAGTTTCATTTGTTCATTCAGGCAGAACTACAAAGTTTCAAAGTACAAAGGTACAAAATACAAAAAGTTCTACTACTACTGATACATACAGTAGAATACTAATTTGCATCAAAAGTTGCTCTAAAACTCAATCTGCTGACTTTTTACAATTTATCTTGAAAAGTTCTGAGGTACTTTTAAAAACTTCAAGTTTAAATACATAGGTCCTGAGACTAATAATCTAACAGGTCTTTGGACATTTGGGAGCGAGAACAAGATAAAGAGACTTTAAAAAGTACAAAAAAAGAGTTGTCTATCTTTCCTACTACTACTAGTAGTAATATTCCTTATTGTATTTACTTTTAACTGACTCATATACTACTTTATATAGCACTTGTCAAGATAGCAAGGATTAGTAAATCCACTTTTAAAACCAAGTCTAAATAAATTCGAGTACCTATATGTATATATTTTTTTAATTTTGGAAGCAAGTGTATTATGTAAGTTTGACTAACCTTGCTTGCTCTTATCGCAAGTTTACAAAAAAATACAAAATTTTAGGGTGGTTCTGTTCCCCTCATTTTACTACAACCAAAAGACTTACGATTACTTAGGTACAGTAGGATACTACTTTCCAGTGAAGTGGGTTCTTTAAGTTAAAAAGAAATGACTAATTACTGATATATGCTAAGAAATATCAGGATAATTCGCTCTAAAAAGTAGAAAAATTATTTTATTTATATGCCTTAAAATTATCTGATTGGCTATGTTGTCCCAATTTCATAGGTTAAAGTTCCATGTTTGATATCAAGGTACGTATGTTAGGGCACTTATAAATAACTAATTTTAGAAAATTTTAGAAAATTTACTAAACTGGAATATTTCAGTGTCAATTTTGAGGAGTTATTATCATTGTCAGTACGTATGTCGTAAGACAAGATCGAATTTCACCCCTTTATTTATATTTTGAATATCTTCATTTCATTTGATGTTCTATAATAGATTTCATCGACAAAAGGAACTTGTCCAAAATTTAGTATTATTATTCACACTGCTTCTAATAAACGTAAGATAGAAATAACTATAAATAAACTTTGTACCTACATACATACACACACATAAGGTACCCAAAGCATTTACTACAAGTAAGGCAAAGTAAAGTCGTGGATTTGAGACAGGTCTTAAGCCCTAATCTAATCTGGGCAAATATATATAAATGGTGATATGATGGTGATTTTGGGTAAAGTCCTCAATAGGTTTAAGTCCTTATCATTATCATAATACATAATACTATATCCTTATGTATATTTACTACACCAAAGTGTAAATAATACCTACCTAACCATAATCATAGGAAATGTGTAGCTTCTCAATTTCTCCTTGTACTAATACATATACTATTAGATAATAAGCTCTGGCTTATTTTAGTTTAGTTTCAAGTAAAGGAACACATAGCTTTATAAAAAGATCAAAAAATCCATTTTGATCACCTTTATTTGTTATAATTAACATACATAGATACTTCAAGCTTAATTTATAAAAAATTTCCAAAATATTCTTCAAGTAATTTTTGTACCCTACTATTCTAATCTAATCCCTATAGTAGATACTTACCCAAGTACCCTATATTTTAAATTTTTAGCCATTTTTTGTTGATTTCCAATTTGCTAATCCATAGTCTTTTAAATTAAATTCCGTAATTAGTTACAAAATCTGACTCGGATTTAGGATGCCGATTGTTAGATACTTAAGCTTAGAATTTCGATTTTTAAAATACAGATTAAAGATATAAATATAATCAGTTAGGTATCTGATTATTTTGCTACAAAATAGGTGACTTAAGGATTTCCTTACTTGTCTTTAATAGTAAAATAGTAAAATCAGGGCTACCAGTGTAAACGTATGTTTCTGGTTTTAAGTTTATTTTATTTTATCAGAAGCCCAGACAATTCGACTCGTCTAGCTGTTTCGAGCGGGAAAAATGGACCCTGAGGCTCCAATTTTTACTACAACTTTTACTACGACTCTACTCACTCGAAACCAGCCACAAAAAATCATTTTACTATTAACCCGTACTACTACTACAGTATATACTATTACAGGCCCATAAGATAACCTATGTAAACTTTATAATCCCTTTTTCAAACTTTTCAAGTACTTTTATATACCTATCTTTCTTATACTGATATTTGTAGTACCTATATATACAGTATAAGTAGAAGAGTTCAAGTTTTCCTTTTCAAAGTCTCAAGTTCAAGTTATATAATACTTGCATACACTTTTTTTTCAAATTTTACTACGACTGTATAATATTACTACTATGCTATACATACCCTACTACAGAACTAATAGTAAAAGTAGTTTGAAAATAAAAAATCAAAAACCTTAACTTATCTTTGAAGAAACAGCTGAGCCTTTTTATACTCTCTCGTATCGTAGTATTATTTGTATTATTGCTTTTGAAACTTGTTGAATAATCCAATGCATCATGTTCTCTTTTCTTCAAGTACAAAAAGTAGAATCTCCCAAAAAGGGGATGATTTCGTTATAAGGGATATTATTATTACTTTTTACACATATGCATACATATCTGTACTATGTACTTACTTTTATTTGTAGGTATACCTACCTAATATTACATTAGAATCTAGATTTCCATGCTACTTACAGATATATTATAAGGGCGAGTCGAAGACCTTTGAATCTTTTTGAAAAAAAGTAAAGTTGTAAGCGGGGGTGGTATAGTAGAAATAGAAATGAATATTATTTAGAAAAATCAGGTGGTTTGTATTCAGAATCTGGATTTATGCCTGCTTATTAGAGTTTTTTCTAGTTTTTTAAAGTTTTCATATAAAAGGCCATATATTCAGTTCATTTTCCAAACCTAGTTCTTTTGTAGTAAGTACCTACATAGTATATTTTTCCATTTACAAAATGAAACCTTATTTATATTTCATGGTGTCTTTCATTTTGTCATAGGTTAATGTGTCATAAAAAATAATGACTGATCCTGAGAGTGAGTAAAGATACATATGCCTATGTAATTATTCTGGTAAAATTTACTCAAAACCAAAACTAGTGGATCTAATAATTAATTTTTACAAAATTTTTTGCAATATTTACCAAAAATGGCATATGATAAATGATATGATCATATTCAAATTTGAAAAATTGTGTTTTTTATCTCGAGATAAAATTAAAACAAGCAATATTACGAATTTAAATCAAAATTTTTAGCATTTTTTAGAAATATTTTGGGTCCAGCTAGAGTAGGCAACTGACCTGACGTGACCTGGCTGTCCTAGTAGATTAGTACCTACTAGTAGTTACTACAATGCTACAGAATCATAACTTAAGTAGACCAATATCAGTATTCTGTAATAGTAATAGTATTCTGTAATATTTTTATTCCTTGACATTCTTTTGGTTGACCTTATGTCAGACCTTATCTTTATCGATAATTTTATATTTTTTCAAGTTTAAACTTAAGCTTAAGCTTTTAGAACCTTTAAGAGCATCTTTTCTGGTGGTTCCTAAACTTATACAGGTCCTTGGATTTATCTGGTCAGAGATTTATTTTACGATTTTTACGAGTTTCTGACTACTATTAACTATTATCACATCACAACCAAATAGACATATTACTTATTACTTGGTACTTATACTATACTGTAGCAGTAGGGTAATACTACTACTTATTACACTTTAAATAAATGAACCTCCACTTTTCAAAAACTTTGTTATCATCATCACGAAATGCAAATCAACGATTGCTTTTACTCGGATTTTTTTTTCTTTACTTTTTACACTTATTAAAAGATATACTTACCCAGGTAGTAAAACCATCATTTATAATTTAATTCTATTCTAATGAACGAAACACGACGACCAAGTACCCTAGCCCTAGTATAGAAAACTTGAAATTTAAAAAGCAAAATAAGATGATAGATAAATTAGGTAAGGTTGCAATAGTAGTAGTATTTTTTGAAAAAAAAAGTTCAAAACTACCCTTAATCTTCAAAATTCGATGATTCTGGTTTTATTTGTACAGTTCTAATACTTTTATTTCGAACCTTTTTTTCAATAGTAGAATAATAATATGTATATTGTGAATCGTGAGCAGAATAAGATCTTTTATTTATTTTCTTTTCCACCTGTTGGAAAATCCCTTTAATATTATCGGTTTAACCATCACAAAACTCAATATTAAAAATTTAAAGATAATTTTACAGGATATATTCTACCTATAAGCTACACTATATCGAAATCATTAATATTCTTTATAAGAGATTCGAAAACCAGGATCAAAACCGATGGAGAACTTTTTATTTTGAAAAATTCTCAATTTTGGCAATAATGTACAAAGGTGGCCTTTAAGTTTCTTGTTTTTCTAATCTTATTTGAAATTTTGAAAGAAATATTTACTGCTAGATATATTACTAGTACAAGACCTTATACCTATACTAGAATAGAATAGATAGAGTACTCGAGATTTGGATGCTAAAATGAGGTTTTTCATTAAAAAATCGACAAAATTTGAGCCAGAAATGCAAAGAAATATCATCAAAATTGTGCAAAATTCGGTATTACCAAGCTGAAATAGACAGAAGGACATATTGGTTCATATTCTTATCATCGACTAGTGTGGGCTAATAAATTAGGGATCATTTCTTCTACTTTTTTGAAGATCAACAAACAGTGGATATTTCCAATTGAAAATCGGGGAAATAAGTCTTTATGGTCTTTGGCCCTATGTATGTGTGTGTGATGTTATTAAGGAAGTAAATACATACATATATACCGGTATTTAGTGTATTTAGTATATTTAGGGTCTTTTACCTAAAAATCCATATATTTCAACCAATAATAGCAATATCTGATGGGGTGTGTGTGTGTGTATCGGAGAGAAACGTGTTAACAAATTAGTTGGAAGAGATTTCCTTTATGGAGACAAGTTTGATCTCTTTCTATTTATTGTACTATTACCTTTTGAGATAAAAATAAATCTTACCAAACAGTTAAGACTTTCCTATCCTATTCCTATAAAAAAAAGTACAAACAAACAGTGAACAGTGCAATGACATCAAAAATGACAAAATTAGATCCATTTTTTTGTCCATCGTGTAGGTACAAAAGAAAATTTATTTGTCAAATTCAGACACATACGAGTAGATATACTTTAGTAGTAGAGAGTCCTTTGGGAAAAATTAAATAAAGAATTCTCAAATCTCGGATAGAAAGTTATAAAAAGTCAAGTTCTTTTTTTTGCATTTTTTTCTAAGATAAAACCATGAGATTTCATGAGAGAATATTTCACTTTTTTTTCATGAAATTAGCAAACAACTTTTTAAATAACAAGAACATTAGCGAATATTTCAGAATTTGCTAAAAATGGTCGATAAAAAATTATTTAATTGGCTCAAGTCCAAATCCCTCACACTGAGAGTTTGCAATGATCTCTACTCTACTGATAATTTACCATAAAGTTGCAAATTGAGGCAAACACATTGAAATTATCAGTCAACATATTCAGATTCAGGACACTTTGTTAATTGAAAAAGTGTCTCAAGTATCTCTAATTTTTTACATTTTGAATCCAAATGTAACCAATAACCCCTAACATTTGGTTGTTTTATTATTCTACTTTTCTCATTTTTGGTGCTAAACCTTTAAAATATTATCTTGAACTATCTTCTAGTTATATAAGAGTACCCTACGAGTAAACTACTTATTTAACGTATCATATTATCCTTTTTTTCAATATTTTTTAAAGAACTAAGCAAGTTTTTATCAGATTTTTGAGTATTTTTGGCTTTCAAAAATATTTTTTGAACTATTTTCAAAATGTGCTAAAAAGGTCTTACATCTAATTTATGTTTATTTTCTAAGATACATTGTATTGATATTTATTTAGATAGGTACCTTTTAATAATTGAGCCTGAAATCTTTGTTTGATTTTTGACAATTTTGCATTATACAATACAGTCAGTGGCGAAAATAATCTTGTCTTTAATTTGAATCCAAATCAGTAACAAAAAATTGAACAGAATTTGAAAAAAAGGCACATAAAAAATATACTTGCCATCGCATTAAATTTGCAGATCAACAAAGTTGGATGATTTTTTGCTCATTTTTTGTTTCAACTACGTGTCTTTATTTAGCTTCAATCTTTCACAGACTTTTTAAGACTCACATATACACATTCACATGAGCTAATAAAAGTTGATAGTTGATAGTCCTTAGTTGATAGTTGATATATGTATGTATATAAGTCATATGTAAATAGATAATTGCAAAGAACTGTGTTCTGAATCACTCTTTTATTTCTCAAAGTTACTTATTAAATTGTCATAAGGAAATAAATGTCATGTTTCTAATTTTAATAAAACAATAACAAGATATTAATACTGTATACAGTAGTGCTAGTAGGATATCTTAATATTCAGAGTAGGTTATTTACTCAAAATAAAATTGAATCTTAACTCATCATCACTTCGGGTTGGGTCATCGAACCCAGTTATTATCATTCATCATATTATATTATACTATCTACTACTTACTAATTCTAATGGTAATTTTCAGCTTTTTTTACTTTTTGAGCTCCGTGTGGCAGCCTTATAGCATAGGAGTACGGAGTATCAGCATTACAGTATTATCTATGTAGGTACTTAAAAAAAATATTAAGTTTTAAAGGGCTCATAACTTCATAACATATAATAAGCCTAGTGGATAAATCGTTAATGGTTAAATTAATATTTAATCCACCTGTATCACCTATAGAATAGAATAGTAGTAAGTACACAGATAGAAGAAGCCTTAAGGGCATCGTAAAGTAAAATCTACCATCCAAATCGATTTATAATTTATCTAGGTACTAGTACCAGTTACCTGTATTTATGATTCAGTACTACTGATAAGTACTAGGTAAAGAGGTGGGATACAAAATCAAAATCAAAATCTGAAGTTTGTGAAAGATTTATATTTTCTTAAATACTCCTACGACTTATATCAGTACTTGTCTTGTTGGTAGGCTCTAACTAGTAGGTAGGCTTTTTTCTTGGAAAAATCAAATTGTCAGCTTTACTTACAAGTAAACCTCCCCAAAATACAGAAACATAGGTAGGGTACTCAATTTTATCATTTTTTATCATGACAATACTGATAGTAATAGCCAGACAAATATATTGGGCATTTTTTGAATTGCAATTTTTGACACACATATGCTGTATGCTACTGTATTATGCAAATAGGTTAAAAAATGTCAAAAAATTTGTCAAAAATTTGCACTGCAACATGTTCAAACACCCTTGTAATTGAAAAAATATGCAAATCATATAAAAATGTCAAAAATTTGTTTCAGCTTGAAAAAGTATAGGTATAGGTACCATTTTATTGTTCGAATTTGAGATTTCCGGATTTTTTTTTGCAAAAACGCCTAAATGTTTATAAACGTCAGAAATTTGCTCATGATTTCATGAAGATTTGTGTGATTATGGTTTGTTAAAAAAACTTGCAAAATTCTTCACTAAAGTTGACTTTGGTCATTATGATTTATGAAATAGGTTTTGACAGTCTTATTATAATAATATTAGTAGGTAATTAAAAAATATGTAAAAAATCCTGTAAAAATTTTTTTCACCTCGAAAAATTATAGTGTAGGTAGGTATCATTTTATTACGGAATAGTTGAATATGAGATCTTATAGTTTGTTTTGTAAAAACGTCTAAAAGTTTATAAATATCAGAATTTTGTTCCTAATTTTATAAAGATGTATGTGTATACGATGTGTATAAGTATCTCCAAAATTAAAATCAAAAAATTATTTACAGCTCCTTGTATTTTGCTATATTCATAAAAGTACATGGTGTAGATGCTTTAATAATATATGCATAATATATTTGTAAAAATAACCATATAAAAAAGCGGGTAAGATAAGCAAATCTATTTTTAAATCAAAATTTTCCCACCGATCTCGGATTCTCAGGATTCATAAAAGACAAAGCAAAGGGAGGTTCAATATTTTCTTTTTGATTATTTACATTTACTACTACTAGGTACTTGTACTTTGAGATAATTTCGCTCACTTGGTTCTTAATTTTTTGCTCTAACTAATACTCGTATAAGGATCACTCAACACTAGTACTACTATATACTTAATGGTACTAATATGCATACATGTACTTTTATCTTTATTCTGTAGTAGATGTTCTTATATGGTATGGTTTTTTTTACTTAGAAAAGAGCCACGAGGCGAAATAAAAAGAACGGGTCTTGTTGTACTTTTTGCCACCTTCAACTTTTCAACTTTTCCAGGACAAGATTGGTAGTTTTTGAGTTTGAGTTTGGCCTGATCATATGGTTATATACTGCATGTTTTGGAAGTGTTCTGTTTTTCTATAATTTTAATTCTATCTTGTATATTTTTCTTCTATCATTATGCATTTGATGATTGGTACATAGTGGTTATAAAAAAGGATCTGATTTTGATGCTCCAGGGTGTCTATGTCTCTGCCAATTTTCACATTTAACATTAGGGCGTATATAACCATGAAGGTTTGAAAACCAGATGATATCAAAATCTAGACTCCTAGTTCAATTGAAATTTATCAAGTTTATTTTTCTGTCAAGAAATTAAGACATACCGTACCTAGCTATACCTACTCGTATAACTTTTAGGCTAGTTTTTATTAGCAAGATTTTAAGAATATGAGTTTATCAACAAAATTTAGTTTTAGATTAAGATTTGATCTCTTCTTTAGATAGAATTGTCCTTTACGATATGACCGATTGTAAAAATTATATTAAAAATTATATTTCACCAGAACATGAAGATTTGTGGCTCAAGTCAAGCCTTGCTTTTCCTTTTCTTTGCTCGATTTTGAACATTAAGAAAGCTATTATAGCTCGATTGAAGAAATTGAAGGACCAGATACTACTTAAAAGCAAAAAACTAAATCACTATATCATATAATTTAATCAATCTCAGAAAGTTGTTACTTTCATCTTATTCAAGTAAAATTATAGATATCAATATATCTTGATTTACCCCTCATCTGATCTCAAATGGATTATTTTGATATGTAGGGGTAGATTAGAGATAGTTCGGAAACTTTTTTGAAAATTAGACCTCTTGTTTTTGGATGAATCAGTTGTTAATTTTACAAGCTTTAGCTTTAGAATATCTCTAGATAAGGATAAATAATTTCAGATGAAAACTAAACAACTGATTCATCCAAAAACAGAAACAGAGTTTCCAAATTTCAAAAATGTTTCCGAACTTATCCTAATCTACCTCTATTTTCTATACAGATAACTGAAGATTGAAGTACATAATACGGAGTATAATAAATAAAAATAGCAGTTACCAGTATGAGTAATTGAACATGTGCTTAGATGTCTCGTACAAGTAATAATTGTACAAAAAATATTGTTTATGATTATGACTTTAGCCTTACACTTACTAGTATACCTATATACTGACAAATTTAGGACTTGGTTTAGATTTCAAGATTTCAAACATCTCGGAAAAAAAGTCTTTTAAATGGCCCGATTTTTTTAATCAATTGCCCTTCAAATCTAGCTTATGATCTGGTAAATTTATCAATACTCCGTATAGTTATTTTTTATCTCCTTGCTCTACTAACACAATTAGTTTTTGTCAATTTTAATACTCTTAATATCAGAATCTGGATTTTTTTATAATTTTAGACTCTACTTGTGTTTGTATTTTGTATACTTTACTGTAAATGGAGCATATAAATATGATCATTAGAAGTAAATTACATCTTTCCTTCCTTTTGGTTCTCGAAAAATAAGAATTGACCAGCAATTCAATTTGTCATTTGTTCATTTAAATGTCTCATTTTTTTCCAGAACAATTGAATCTGAGCACGCGATTTGTGCTTGGCCAAGTAAAAATAAATGACCTTAGACAGACCAGGGGCCAATTTGAGGGTACACTACTTGCAATTACCGTAGTAGAAATAATGTAAAGTCAGGAAATTTAGATTTTAGTGTAGAAATAAGGAGTTTCAAATACTATTTGATTCTGAATTTGGGATAAAAATGGATAAAATTTTAGATAACTAGACAATGTGACGAAAATGAGCCTCATTTCCTTACTCCATTTTTTCTCGGTTTGACGGACAATTCAGATTTTTCGGGATTTTTTGGGTAAAATTTTATCCCATGGTATGGCAGAGCACATCATATGAGAGATTTCCGTTTCCGAAGTTCATTTACAAAAGTTAAATACTTTGTATTACATATCTAGATGTGTACCTATCTCTATCAATAATACTACGGATAGAGATAGGATCCAATTTGAAAATAGTAAAATAGCCACTTATTCTGATTCTATTTGATGGACAAGTAAAGGAACTTTTAAGACAGATTTTGTTCAAATTTGTGTTTTACATATTATTAGAAAAGATATCTAGTAAAGTATCTAAGTTTAAAACTTTTCTGTAAAATTAAGCCATTCGGCTACAAACTTATGAATTTCAGAGTGATGATATCTATGATAATCTGTAATTCTTAATTTGATTTTGAAAATAATACCTATACTTGTTATAAATATACAGAAGTACATAATGCTGTAGTGAGGTACAAGGACCAAAAATTTACATTTTTAGATCATATCTTTATAGATTTTAGCAATTTGAAATAATTTTTTTGAGTCAATCTTATAAGTAGGTTTTATTTTTAAACAAATAGATTCTGTTACTTGTACTGTTAATGTCAAAGCAAAAAAGAAATAAAAAATAAAATTTGGCAATTGTATTCAATTTCAGTGTACATTTCTAGTCATTTATTTCAATTGTATTGACTGACTTATATGCTTTAGCTGAGAAAAATCTAAAGATTTCCAGATTTTATAGGTAGACAGATACACTAATGGTAAGATAGACTAGAGAGATATATTGGAGAAAAGTCATTAAAGGGAAGGATAGAAAAAGTGTAATAAAATGTTTGGAAATGGGAAACAAAGTTTTGCTAATTTGCTTCGCCTCACTGCGAACATGATTTTGGCTGGTTGTTCTTGACTTTTATGCTCTTGCCACGGGAAATTATCACCCGTTCACATTTTTATTTACACTTTTACAAAACACTATGTCTTACCTATATACTGTATTGTATGTACCTACCCTACTATATGTATTTACCCATTTTTCTAAATTGTAAATACCAACTTGGTATTATTCTACTCCTGATTTTAAGTATGTATTTGAGTATTTGAGGATGATGACATCGTCAAAGTTAGATGATCCGGGAGGATCCGGGTAACAAAAATTTCACGTTTCTTTTGCATTTTTGTATCTTTTGATTTTTGAGGGTCTTTTTTCCAAATTAGTCTCAACTTTTTCTGCCTCTAAATTACTCAACTTGATTTTATGGTGGTTTGTCAGTTGACAGACTTGTGTTGCATACTAGTGGACAATTTGTCGATTTCAAAATGTTAAAAAACAAAAATTTTGACAATTGATAGGTAGTGGTAGTTAGGAATAACTCTTAATTCTAATCTTAATAAAATACGATTTTTTACAATATTGATACCATTTTAACATAATAATTTGAAAATTTAGGAATTTTTCATTTTAGATATCTTTACTAGGGCGGTTACTCGTACATTTATCGAAATTTTTATTTTATCGAGCTAGAAATTTTAAAACAGCTTGGCTTGGCTTATGTGTTTCTACTTTCTTTAAGAAATTTTGAAAAAATTTTGAAAAAATCGGTACCTATTTGTCAATATAGAAATATTGTCAAGATGTTTTAATAACAATGTGCCTTTCAGATAGAGTCAGTATTAAAAATTAGAAACAAAATTGCCAAATTTTTGGTAATATTCATTCGTTACCAAAATCTAACAGATACAAGAAACTAATAAAATTAAATAAAAAATATTTTATGATTTATATTTTGTGTAGGGTATCCTATATATGACATTTTAGCTATGAAAACGTCAAAATTTGATCAAAAATATCCTATAATGCATCACACATATCATATCGCATATCATATCGCATATCCTTTATGTAATTTGTACCTACAATATAAAACAGATACAAGGCAAAAAAAAATTTTGAATCTGAAAGAAATTCGAGCAAATAAAGAAGAATAAGATTTTTCCATCCAGTTGAATTTAACGATCTGTCTGCTAGTGACATTAGATTAAGTCGAGATGACCATCGAGTGCATAATATATCTGTAGTATCGTATAATATGCATAAATGGCTATGAAAATAAAATGTGATGTGATGATCGTAAAAACTGAACTCTAAATCGTAAAAAGGGGTTCCTGAATAAATTAGTTAATTCTATCTATACACAGTACCAGTACTCCGTACTGTACAAAGAAATCTGAGACTTTCAATTTTTCTTGTGCACAATATCAACCACATATTATAGTAGTAGGTATTATTATATTATTTAATATAGATCTGTATGAGAGATAATTCCCTTATTCAATCTCTCAGAATACTTCCGTTTAGTGAACTTTTTTACTACTAAGGATTGGGACTTTATCTCTGTGGTTTTATTGGCGAGAGAAAGAAATAAAAAAAATTTGAAATTGAAATTGAAAGGATATGGAGAAAAATGCATTTCCAATGGCTTTATTAGCTTTCATCTAGAGAGCTTTAACTAAAAAGAACCATAGTGCCCTTCAAATATGCCCATCTAAACAAAATTTAGAAATTTTTTACACATTTTTCAAAATATTTCATAGAAATCTCAAGAAATTTAGCACTGTTTAATCAATTGCCAATTAGGATAATTTGGACCTAAAATAGTACCTAAGTACTGTCATGGTCAAGGCTCATACTTCTGTCATAATAACCTAAATATGTAGATAATCTAGGAAAAATAACATAATCAGACTTCTAAAATTTACCCCAAAAAAGACTTTATTACAAATTTTTTGAATAAATTTTGGATATTATTTGGCTTGATAGCCGAAATCAATATAGAAAAGATACTTTAGAGATGGTGTCTACGTTTTATTTCATAATTTGCTCAAGTAAAAGTCTCATTTAAACCGGAAAAATGTGTGAGAAAAACCGGTTTCTCATTGGCAAGATAAATATGAAATATTTGACAACTGAAAGATGAATCAATTGAAACATTTTTAGTATGGAAAAAAATGCCAAGTTTGGTTAGCAATTTGCATAAATGTAGCTATAATTCTTAATGAGATTATCTTGAAAAAAGTTGATGAAATGATAGCGACTCTATTACAACAAAGTAGATAGAATTAATTCAAAGCCAGCAGAGATTTTTACAGAGTATAAATATGCATATGTAAATAGTAGTATTGTATTGTAAGGGAGCTTAACTTTTGCTTTTTTCCATCATAAATTCATAAATATAAAATTTTATTCAACGAAACCAACAACCCGGTTTGTTCAACCGACTAATCATCAAACCAATCCTTCTATTAGAGATAAATGAAAAAATTAGTAAAGAATGGATTTTTATTATGAAAAGCTTCTCGTAAAAATTTATTAAAAATTCTTATCTTTGACGAAACCAAGATTCATATTTACCTAATGCATTTATAGGCTTCAGTTAGTTTTAATAATGAGAATTGGATACTGTAGATATGATCTACAAATAAAAATGCCTATTTACGTTAATAAAATGATTATAAAAATGTAGTACAAGTATCTCTATCTCTTGTAAAGTTTAAGGGCGGGTATGGTAATTTCCCAGAGACGTAAAATTTTTAATTTGATGAGAAATCAGACCTCCTTGTATTGTTTGTAAAACCAGTAGCTGTAGTAGCTTCGGTTTTCGATCACGTAAAACAAATAAAATTGTAAAAGAACTGGGCTGGATCTGGCTGGAGAACTTTGAGATAATATAGATAATACATCCTTAGTATATTGTACTTACGATTAGTAGTAGGATACCTAGATCTTAATGGCTTTATTAAATATTGAAATTGATGAACCTTAATTAGAAATAGCTTCCGTAGACTTTGTTCAAAATGAAGCCGACCCTTTGTTCAAGTTTGATGCATTTGACACCTGAGGTGAGCTTCAGCCAAACCCATTGCTCTAATTTACTCGAAATTTAGACTACCTACCTAACAATATCAAAATTATACAATATATACCTATAACAAGTAGGTATATCATTTGGTTAAAAACAAAATTGTCAAAACAAAATTTGAAAGCGTCCTGAAATTCAGAACCCTTCCAAAAGTTGAAAATTTTTGTAAAAAATTTGTAAATTTTTTATTGAAATTGTAATTTATGAGATTTTTTGAAGTATTATTAGCCAGCCTTCTTTAGACTGATATATTTTCGAAATCTGTAATATGCTTACGATTACTGGATTCAAACAAATTAGCAAATGTGTAAGTAGTATCTTGGAATTTTTTTGGCAAAAGTTCATCAGATTACCTCTATCTACCTACTGATTTTGTAATTTTGATGAATTTTTTTGACATAATAATATTTGAACAATCGTCACATTATCAGATGACAATACCTATAATCACGATTATTTTAATTCAAAGTACCTAGTACCGATAGTAGTAGGTACGATAGTAGTAGTAAATAGAGATAAAGGTAGATCTGTAAAATAAATTTAAAGTTGCAGGGAGTGTCCCGCCTACCTGGTCTTTGGACAATTTGTTCGTAATTATTTCTAATGGGCACTTGAACCAAACACTTGGCAGGGACACTTTTTTGATTTCAGCCCCAAAATCTAATGAATAATGAATAAAAAAACCTTACTTTTCATTCTAATCGATATACTTATACTCTAGTACTACCTAGTAGAATAAAGTGTGGCAAGTCTTTGTTTTTACCGACTCTTATAAAAAAATACAATTATATCTGAGCATAATGAGTACACGAGCTACTGGTATTGTCCATAATGTACCTACAAACTACAAAGTACCTACAAATCATGGAAATGTGACAGATGCTCTTGAATTCATTTCATTTGAATTTTCCCCAATTTGTAAGTAGTCTCTCATTTGCATACACAGTGTCCAACAATTCTATTATTTCAATTTCAAGTATCTAGTATACTGAACTATAGGTAGAAATTTAAAAAAAAGTAAAAACAAAACAATTGTAATGACAATAAATGAATGATGAGGTTGAGTTCAAAGGGCTCGAAAGTACGAAAATAATCAGTCATAATTGTACATAACACTCATGAGTGAGTAATTTCAAATTCACACTTTATTGGAGCTTTAAAAAGTTTGAAAATTTGGACTCAAATGCCATTTCATAATGCATCATTTCAATTTTAAGTTTTTTTTAGTTTAAAAAAGTGACATATTTCCGACATACAGTACAGTGTAATGTGTACTTCACTTGTCTCACTGGTCTGAATTTGACTTTTCAATCGTCAGATTTTGATCAGATGGCCCTTTCTACTATAAGTACTAGTACACAATATACTTATATTATAAACAAACTGAGGTCAACTGCACGTGTTAAATACACTAAACAAAATAAAATCAAGTAGTTTGAAACCAAAAACTTGAGTCAAGTCCTCACCAGACAATAAGTACAAAGTAGGTACAAGCACTTTTACTGCAAAGTACTATGGTTTATGCATCGCTTGTATTTTGATAGCCCTTTCTTGAACTTTTATAAAAGACAAATTATGTCAATAAACCATCATAAAAGCATCATTTCCATACTCAAAATATTTTAAAATTCTAAATAGAGCTGATACTGACCAGGTAAATGATATCGCAGACCAAAACTACTCGATCACATTATATTAAATTTAAAGTTGAGGGCAAAATCGACATTTTCCCCAAATTTTTTGGACAATCCAGAAAGCTACTGACCTAAAAAAGGTCAAATGAAATGTTATTTTCTATGCTTGTAATGCTTTAGAAATACGTATGACTAAATCCAGACTAACAAATAACTGTTTTTACAATTTATAAGAATGGGAATATGTAACATTTCATTGACCTTTTAGGTCAGTAGCTTTCTGGATTGTCCAAAAAAAATTGCGTAAAAAATGTCAATTTTTGTACTCAACTTTACATTTAATATAATGGGATCGAGTAATTTTGGTCCGTAAAAGAAACAAATATTTATCTATTTATGAAATTTGACACATTTTATACAAAAAATTAGCTTCAAGGCTTTAAATATAGTATTTTTAGCATTATTTCTAGAATATTAAAATAGGTAGGGTACAAAAGATAAGGTACCTTACCTATCTGTATTATGAATTTTGGGCAAATCGATACAATAGACAGACAGAAATACAGGGCACTATAGCCCATTATAGTAATTTTTTTTAATTTGAGCTGAAACTTTAAAACCCCAGCTAACCTTAAGTTCATTTAAGTAAATTTTCTCGCCAGTTAAACAGTATAATGAGGGTACTCTTAATCAAAATCAAATTACAAAATCTTCACTCACGTATGTCAAAATAAATGATTAATTTTTGGAGAAAAAACCACCTCATTTCATAGTGCATCATAGTACACCTTCAAGTAACTTGAGAAAGTTAATAACAGGGTCTGTTTAATACAAAATTTTGATAGTAAAAACAAAAAATACCCGACACTTTGTGCTAGTAGGTACTACAGGCAGAAAAACCACAAAAAACTTTAAAGTAGCCCGAAATGACAATTTAAAATAATTATAGAATTAAAATTCGCTACGGTCACGTACACAATAATTCAAATACTCGTAAGATATACTGTAGTGCTCGTATTTAGACATAAATTAAGGGTATAAAATTTAAAAGATACTTTATATCCAATTACCTACAAGTATTTCTAATTTTTAGGCTCATTTGATAGATACTTTTGTACTATGAGAGTATCTATTTGTATGTAATAAATTAACAGAGTTTGCATCTGCACATTGTCCCTGTAAATTATCCGCTAATTATTTAACTATCGATAGTTTATCTAATACCTTCTAACCCTCGACCACACCCACAACAATATAATTTAAGAAAAATTCTTATTGTCCCCCCTTTTAATGCCTTTTTTAACACTTTCAATATGTGTTACAATTTACAATTTATACTAGTAGATACGTACTGATACTAGGTACAGAATAGGGTACTACATATCTATTCTGTAGATAGTAGGTATGTAATCTGTAGTAGTATTTGTAGAATTATTCGAGCGTATTTCCCCGAATTTTTTTCCTCAAAATCCCATAAATTCTGTTCTATTGTCATTGTGAAATAATTTATACCGACAATAAATTTTAACACTAGTACAGTAATATCACTAGTACGATTTAAATTTAAATTTAAACCCCCCGCATACATTACAGTACAACAACATAAGAGATCAAAAAGCGCCCGAATAATTATTGCAAAAAGCCCATTTCAATTTCAATTTCATGAATTTTACAATAGGCAATAGGCACAATTGAAATTCTGAACAATTACACCTACCTTTTAAACCCTAATACTTACTCGTGTATGTATGTATATATAACCCTTTGAAATTTACATTTATTTCGAGAAAAAGGTTTGAAAAAGTGCAACAATTACCCTGTCAAAAATAATTTCGATTCAGGCATCCTATATACTTATGGTTAGGTATACTTATTTGTATCCAAATTGAACCTTAAAAAGGTCCAAATTTAGCATTTAAAAGGATCTGATCAGGGGACAATAAAAAAGTCCCTAAATTTTTAACCAATTTTTATTGTTGTATAATAGGTAATATAGATAAATATTTAAAATCTATTTACAGATAACATTATTACTTACTACACTACTGATTACTATTACCTACTTCTATGTTCTTATGTACCCTACTACATACGAGTAGGGTACTACAAAAAATGACTCCTATGGAACGTGCTAACTTTTCATAAAATATTGTTCACGAATTTTAGACTAGGTATGTAGAGACTAGGTAAATCAACACAAAGTCGAATTACCTATAGGTAACACCCGAAAATAATAAATTAAATTGATCCTTATTTCTCTCTTTGTTTTGTACTGCATTGTATCATTATATCACTCAACAAATGTGTAATTAGTGTATAATGTATAGGAATATCTATCTAGATTAAGTTATACAGTCATAAGAAAGCTTTAGTTTTAGAAATACCAGTAGATCTAACCAGTAGGGGTACTAATGTTCGTTTTCTGGATTTTGTAGATTTCTGGATTTTTTGAGGAATTCCATAACACTTCTTGTCCTCCTTAATTTACAGTCTCTTTCTCATCGTTTTCTAGAACACAAATTTCACCCTAACAAACCTTAAATTTACCCATATATCTATTTTTATTGAGTCGGTGTGTTAAATAAGTACATTTTTACTTTTTTCCTCCCAAAAAAAAGTTTCGTGATTGAACAAGTTGAGAATTAAGGGGCTTTTTAGCTTTTTAAGGTCGAACGTCTGCTGAACACAAGTTCAACTTTTTAAAGTTTAAAATAAAATGTTGAATGTAAAGGTTTCTTTGTGACTTATCTTATGAACCTGCATGTTAGCTTGTCATCATCATATCATGAACTTGTGCCAATTAATGGTCTTATTTATACAAAATTGTCAAAAATTAAATACACTTCTACTATCTAGATACTTACCTATATCTGTATAGTCTTTAAATTTGAAATCAAGAATGTATTTAATTCTTAAAGTTAGACCTAAATTTATAAAATAGTTGTACCATCTTTAAATTTTTCAATTTTATTGGCTTGTATTTGAAATTTTACTCAAAATGAGTTCAGCTCGATTACATTTTGCTTCTATTATTCGAGTATTGTTTGGTTTTTGACAATTTTTCGATAGAATTAACATGATAGGTTCCCCTATAACCCTTAAGTTAAGGCCTTTTTTAAACAAAAGTCAAGTTATAAATAATTTGGCAGATTAGATTAAAGTATCAGTAGGTCCATGATTAATGTGATAGGTTTCCCTAAATTATGATATACGACTTGACCAATTGATAATCTCACGATACGATAAAGTATTTTTACCTCAAATTCGATCATACTCGCATATTGCGTGTTTAAAAAAATCAAAAAAACTGCAATTATTTACTTGAAATACACTTTTATTGACACGAAGATTGACATTTTTGGACTTTTGGCTTTTAAAGTTCAGTCTTGCAGACGTCGTTCGGTCATCAGGTTAGGACGGAAATGAGGGAAAACTTTATCATGTCAACAAGGTCCAAATCATAGTCATTATTTTTGTAACTTAATCATAAATATTTTCTCATGTCATTAGCCATTACACATATAATAATATATAATTTTCCATCAATTTCAATTTAGATTTTTCTTAAACCTTCTATACAGTTCAATATTGGTAACTTGCATGACCTCAACTCATTTATTTATAGGGCTGAACCTTGCTGTACAGGTACATGTAATTTTTTGATAAAATATTTTTGAAAATGATACAAAAGGTGCCTTTATTTATGCAAAAAACACTATGAAATATCGACATATTTCGATTTTCTAATCATATTTTTTCAAAAATTTAAGCCCTCGATTCAAATGTCGAATTTACGATTAGCTTTAGATTAGGTACTGATAGCTCAATTCAAATTCAAATTGCAAATTTTCCAAGATAAAAGGATTACTTGCCATTACCATTGTATCTAATGTAAATAAAAACGGACTTTACCCGGTTAAATAGCCATAAGGGATTAGGGGGTAAGCTTTTGAAATTTGTTTTAAATAGCTCATACGTACATTTTAATTACTTTGGGACAAAATTTATATCAAAAGATTTGCATTTATTCACATTTCATTTCAATACATTAGCCATTTTATGCAAATCTAATGGCTATTTTCCCTTTATACTGTATTATACATACTACATACATACGGATAATCTCTTCTATGTATATAGGTATAGGTACTAGGTACTCGTATAATTACTTATTCAAAAGCCTGAAGGATATTTTAATTTTAAACTTTAAATATCGTGAAACTGACCATTGGGGTGAATGCTTATAATAGTAGTACTGATATGTCCAGCAGGGTCTGAAAATAAAATAAAATAAAATAAAACAAAAACAGTCAGATTAATGGTCGGATTAATGGGATATTATATGAGAAACGATACAGGCCATTATTTACTACACTTGTAGTACTATGTAGGACTAGGACTGTATAAGTATTAAGTATGGATTATACTACAAGTATTAATATCTGAATTTGAATTTCAAGTTTAAAGTGTTTAAAGTGTCCATAAGGCTTGAAATGTAGCACATTAGAAAATGAAAATTTAAAGCAATAAATAACATGCCAAACTGGTTTCTCAACTCTATATAATCTCCATAAGACTATTGCAATTTATGGACTTAGGCTTGGACCCTTTAATTTTTTTAGTCTGAAATTTTACGATGTCCAGCTACCAAGTTTTTTATAGTATTTTATGATCACAAAATCTCTTTCAACAGTTCCACAAATATTAATAGCTAGGGTACTTATACAAGCAAAGTAAAGTGAAGCAAGTTATAGTCAGAGTCAGAGTAGATAAAATATTCATATTTTTTGATTTGCAAATTAACCAGGTGTAAATCATGCTGTTAAATTACACAAATTTCAAGCTCAAAAACGAATAAAATTTATTTTTAAGGCAGTCATTTAACACCTTGTCTTTTACTTGAGGGATTTAAGTTAAGGCTTGAAATGTGAATCATATCTTGTTTCAACATGACTTTAGCAGTTTGACTGTTATATCTGTAGTATAGGAAGGCTGTAGGGTGATCTAATAATAATAAAAGGAGGATAACAATAAGCTCATAAAAGTACAAACTAGACAATCATATCAGTGTCTCTACTCCTAAGGGTCAAGTCCCTTAAAAAGGATTAAATTTAAATATTTATACCTCTACTAACTATAAGTACATGTAGGATAGGTAGGGTACTTAAGCGAAATCGAATTCTGAAAGTAGGATTCAAGCTGTGAATAACCTCAAAAATAATTTTATTTCTACTACATATACATACACTACAGTCTACAATAGGTAGTATATACTTATACTGGTAGTAGGTAGGTACTTAAGTGAATTATCCAAAAATAATTTAAGGGCTTATTCGACACTTATTATCTATCCTTTAGGCCCAGGTCGGTCTACAATACAAGTGTCAATATTTATATCTCATTTTTGACATTTTACAAGTACTTCTATCAGTACTAGTACTACAAGTTTCAAAATACGTCATACGAGTCCGTATTTATTTAAGTAGTTAGTGTACTATAAGTAGGTACGAGTAGATAACGTTTAAAATTTAAAATACCCTAAAATTATTGCGTAGTTAGTTTTCAAGTAGCTATTTATAAAGTAATCTAAATAACAAAAAAAATTATCTCTGAAAATTCAAAATACTTGTATGCTCAAGTACTTGTATGTACGAGTATTGTATGAAGTATGAGGAACAATTTTGAGTTCTTTGTTTGCATATTTTTGTATTTAGAGATTTAGATAAGGGTTTATAAGAAATCTTATCTTCGAAAATGAAGGATTGTTTGAAATAAGATATCTAGTACTTGTAAGATACAATTAAATTAAAGCACGAGTATTTGGTATATCAATTTATCAATAATTTGTAGTCTGACACATGCCCTATTTACCTTAATTAAATAAAGGCACTTGTCTATAAGTCTGTATAAACATATTGAATATCGATTAAGAGTGAATTCTGACCGAGACCTACATATTACAGAGTAATCTCAATCTCAAGATTGTAAACAGAAGGAAAAAATATAAATTTTAATCTACTACTCAAGATATGTGATACTTTTAGTAGTATTTATTACTATGCTGGTTGTAGTACTACAAATAGTAATTTTTTATTTGGTTATTGAATTTCTTGGCCTAATTTTAAAAGTCTGTTGTGGCTGGTGCTTTGAAATTTTTTGCTCCTTTTTTTACATTTTGGTCGAGGGGATAGATATTTAAATTCAAATCTCAATCTTCATATTTCAGTCGAATTAAATTTTAGTTCAAGATATGTAAAAAGCTAATTATAATAGCAACTTGCTACTTTTCTCAAGTTACTTCGAACTTTTAGCTCTAGCCAGTTTAGTAGGCTAACCTTTTTGTACCATTTTTTGAAAAATATGACAAGCTGGTAGAAAAAGTGTCATTTTATAAGATAATCTAATCTAATCTAACTTTTTTGAAAATTTCAGTATCAGATCATAATTATTCATCTCTTAATCCGTTTCAAATCTGTATTAAAAGTTAATTTGGATCATTAACTAAGTTATAATTTGCTTGATTAAATGCTAAACGGGATTGATTAGATTAGGAGGTTATTGTAATTAGTTAGTGATTTTTGTTTTTATAAATTATGGCCTGTAATCAAAAATTTTAGATTCTTATAGCCTGATCAACCTGAAATTTGAAATGATCTCAAATTTTTGAAAAAAGAGATAAAAAGTGAATTTTTGAGGTGGTAATTTGACAAAATCTAAAATCAAAATGCATCCTATTCAAACTAAGGATGTTATTTGTACTAGCTATGTAGTAGTAATTTTATCTTTAGTAGTATTGTAATAGAATTACTCGATAAACATGAAAATAACTCATTTTTACTATTCTTGTGTGCTTTCTAACTCTAACTATATTTTATGTTTACTACTTCTGATACTTTACTCTAACTAACCAGCAGCCTGTATAATATCTATATCAATTTTCAAATTTTCTAACTAGCAATGTAGTAACCCTCGCCCAAAAACTCAAAAAAACTCAAAAAAACTTTCGAAACTCCATAAATGTCACTTAATTTTCTCGAATTACTAATGATTTTTTCAAATGCAAGCCTTCTTAAACCCTTAAACTACATTATACACGATCTCACAGCTTCAACTTAAGTCAATACACTTGTAGGTACAATTGTTTTTCAAGTTCAAAAACATACACATTGTAATAAGAAATAATTTGTAAAATTACATAAAAATAATACCTACATAGTAGGTAGTTCCTAGTAAGTTTTTATACTTGATTTTTTATAACTACAGGCCCTTTATCCATAGGACATGCCTTAAAAGTTCTATATAAAGGCACATATAGTCATAAAGTCCATTTCGAGCTTAAAAAAGTTCAAAAATGATGATTTTTCGTGAATTATGTTGAATACTTACAGTGGTACAAAGGACACGCCCAGCTAATCAAATCCTTGTTTTCAACACCTGTACATTAAGTTGTAGATAAATTTAGTTAAAATTATATTAGGTAAGTAGTAAGTATACAAAGGAAAGACCAAGAATGCTGAAATGAGTAAATAACAAGATCACCAAGATCACCTTTATCTAAAAATTTTTGCAAATTTTGTAATCAAATTTTGCTAAAAAGCTTTAAACTTTAGTTATTTTAAGGGTTAAAATATAATTAGTTAATAAATGGACTTTATTTGATCGAATTTCCCGAGTTTGACTCTGGCTAGTGTGTCTAGTGTGTTCAATTAAATATTCATAAAACTAGCTTTCAATTCGCTACACTTGGACTTGGATTACGTATTTACAACAAGTAAATGACAATGTAATAGGATTGTTCTTCTGTGTCTGTAGTCTGTAGGAAAATGTACTTACCCTATATACTTATATGGGGTTCTATAATCTATCTAATTTGCATAGAAATGGACCAGAGGGGTTTAAAAGGCTCAGATTTAGACATTAGCTTACTTACTCTATTATCTAGGTACTAGAGTTAGTACATACAATTGTATTCATTTTATTCATTTATGATTTAAAGGGTTTAAATAAACTAGGTAATTAACATCTTACATCTAGTCGAAATTTCGACTTTTCAAATCCGAGCCGAGATAATAAAGTTACTTATACTTTGTATCTAGTGTATGTATCTCTATCTTTTCATCTAAAATCTAAAAGATCCGACAGATTCAAAATCCTCATCTAAAGTATCTAAAGCTTAGCATGATTTTCAGAACTTTGTATCTATTTATATTTATCTCTCAAAATCAAATACAAACATATTATTACTTATTATTATGTATTATGAAATATACATCATTATCAACTGCTCAATCGAGCCTTCAAAAAACTTTTAATAAATGACTATACTATAGTTGTAGCAGTGGAGAAACAAGTGTTTAGAATAAAGGGATTTTGCTTTATGAATATTCACTTGTACTAGGTACTACTATTATAGTAGATAGGTACTTTAACGCAATATTTTGTACCCTTTGTTCTTGTAGTATAAAGGAACTTATGCAAAATATCTGTACTTATGGTTATAAATTTATTAATTCACATTTCCCATGAAGCTTAACTTCTCATTTCTCATAAATACGGTGAATTTGAATGAGAGATATTTATTTTGGCTAAAATATAATTAAGTTAGCATATTTTATTTCAGGCATATTTTTCTAATTAATCAGCATATTTTCTATATAGCATTGAAATATATTACTTAGCATATTTTTTTCTTTAGCATATTAAAAAATTAAATTAGCATATCTCTAAAAAAAGCTTAGCATATCACAAAAAATATTAGCATATCTTTAATTAACATTGGCATATCTTTTATTAACAGTGCATTATCACTAATTTAGTTTAACAAAAAATGGAGTTAGCATTTTAACGATAAAATAAAGCTATTTAAGCATTTTTCAGAGAAAAAACGCCATTGCTCTTAAAAAATTTATGTCATTTTCTGCCCAAAATGTCCCTATCTGTCCTAAATATGGGTGAATTAGACTCTCTCACGGTACCTGTGACTACACTGAGGTGTTGTGATTGTTATAGGTTGGGTTTATGGCGAAAAGGTGAACACATAACTTTACTATTTCATACTCAAGTGACCCGCACGGTTTTAATTTTTCGATCCTTGACCTTTGACCTTCGGGGTCAATGACATAGGTCATCTTGTAGTATTCGTTGAGAACTTTCTAATGTTACATCAATTCTGAAAACACTAGTCATAAAAAGGCCAAGACATTATGACAGGTTTGGACAAGTATACTTAAATTTTTTTATTTCTTTGTATTACTACACTACACTGGCTTATTTTTAAAGCCCTATTTTTTTCCACCTATGTATTTCCCCCAAAGGTCGAACTTTTTATAAACCGCACAGCTCTTTTTTTTTAATATACTAAGGATAAATACAGTAAAAACTAAAGAGCTGTGCACAGAAAATGTGCGGTGGGAGCGCACACCGCACAGCAAAGCAAAGAACACCGCTCTTTTAGAAATTCACCGCAAAGCTCTTTCGAATAGTGCGAAGAGATGTGCTGTGCGGTATTTTCCGCACACCGCACATTTGCGGTTCGATCTCTGATTTCCCCGGGTTTCCCCGAGTAAAAGCTCCCCGGGTAATTTGTGTCAAGAATTCTCACTGGCCTGTTTTTAAAATTCTATTTTTCAAAGCTTGTATGTCAACTTGTATGTTTAAAAGTACTCTCTTTCCCTAATCTTATTCCTCTTTATAATCGACTACGGGGAAATATTATCATTTTTGGACCATTTTGAGCATTTTTTCATCACTTTTGGTCACACCAATGGGTTAATGGGTAGACGTACATAATTTGACAGAGTGTATTTCAAAAAAATATTTAGAATTAGATGACTTTCAAAATAAGCTACTGGTCAAATTTTGATCAATCTGGGCATTGTTGACATGCAAAATCTATTTTAGGCTTTTATATGTTAATTTTATTTTTTTAAATGCTAAAAAGTTTAATAAATAAGCCATATTTCATTTTTTAAATGCTATACAAAAAATATGCTAATTTCCATTTTTAATATGCCAAGTAATATATTTTAATGCTAGGTAGTTAAATATGCTAACTAATTAGAAAAATATGCCAGAAAAAACATATGCTAACTAATTAATTAATCAGCTTAGATAAATAGGACCCTATCTTATCTAGTTTTTGTGAATTAAATATTAAACAATTGTATAGGGATTTTTATTAAAATTCAAATTTTTGAGATTCAAAAAAGGTTTTTCTTTCATAATATCACGTACATATTAGATGGATACTAGTAAATATATGTAGTAGGTCGTATTCTGGAAGTTTACTCAAGCAAAAGATTACAAAATAGTACAGTCACTACTATACAAACCTACTACAGATATATAGTAGGTATTCTGTATACTCCTTATGTATAGAAAACATGGGCTAATTTTTAAATTTTTAATGAACTAAAATGTTTATCTGAGAAAACAGACATTTGAATTTCAAATTAAATCTTCAAATTATATGCAAAAATGATAGCTCTATATATCAGTTCTATCTCTATATAATACATATATTTATTATAAATATTTAAATGATCAAAATGTGATAGAGCATTGCGAAATCTTTTGAATATTTCAATTTTTGTATAAGTAGAGTACTTATTTCAACTTAAAAATTTCAGAAAATTTCAGAGAATTTCGGTCAACTTTACCTGTTATAAAAATTCTCAAAATTTTCATACCTTACAAAATAGCATTTCAAAATTTGGAATCTTGCAAAATATGGTGAGCTGGTGGGTTCCAAATTCCGCAATGCTACTTCTTATAGGATCAAAATTATGGTTACGAGACCTATAAAATATCTTCGGCTTTTAGGCCTTTACTATGCTATTTCTCATATAAAGGCCAGAAAGCCCATTATAACCCAAAGATATACTTTACAATAAAAATTAGGCTTTTTCGCATTACTAACTACTTACTGATAGGTTAATTGCGGTTATGAGGTAATAATTTAGCGGTTTTAAAACAAAGTAAATTGTTTTTTATTACAAAGTAAATTTAAGACTTTATTTTATAAATTTTTATTGGGTGTACTATAAACAAGTTCCACTGTCCTTTTACATTATTTATTCGGGCAATTAATGTGGATTTGGGTTGTAAACTAACATATAATAGAGCCCTTTTATCTATGTACTATGACTATGGACTATATGTATGTATGATAAAAAGAGGCAAATAAATAAAGAGATTTCTTTAAACAAATTACTTGAACTGTAAACACAAAATGTTGTACAAATAGGAGCAAATAGCATATGACAATTCAGAATCCCCAGAATATTTTAAAAAGATTTATTTTCAAATTTTACGCAAAAGTTTCCTGGCCCCCAAAAAAGGTTTAAACTATTCTAAAACTATCTCAAAAGTTCCAAAAAACCCTAAATTTTTGAAAATATTTGTATTTTCACTAATCATAAGTATGTCCTATATAAACAGATTATAAATTTTTGATACATTATCAAAATATTTCTAAAATTTTTAAAAATTTATCGAAATTGAGAGCCTTACAAATCAAATACAATTCAAATGCGAGCTACAAAAATCATATGCTAAATATCATTTTGGTAGTCTTTTTTTCGCCATAAAGTTCACATAAATACTCGGACTTTGTGCAAAATTTTTTGGCAAATTCATATGACAGTTAAAGATTAATATATTTATACAGTAGAAATATACACTATAGATAAGGTTGGCTAAAATAGGGGTAGCCAAAATGTCCAAATTGACCAAAAATGCTGGTTAAAAGGGTCCGATCAAATTGGAAATTTCAGAATGTAAATATAGGATCATAGGATCATGCATTTTTATTGTTCAATTTCAATTGATTTATTTCAAATACTATTAAGAATCGAAATTATATTCTAAGTATGCATATTTATACAGGATATCTTATTTTAATATGTCACAGTTTTGGCTATTTTGTCCATATGTGTCTGGATGAAATCAAATTCAGCCGGCTAATTGCAACTCTGACTATACAAATCTATCAGTATCAGTATTATATAATACTATACGAGTATTTTGAAGCAATTTTTTTTTCAAAAAAGCAGATGTCTTTTAGAAAAAAATCTCTCAAAGACTTATTGTACTTTTAATAAGATTTGTAATATTTGTAGAGAATTGGACCAAAATATTAAATGAATAGAAAACTCAGATTTTGGGGGAAAAAATAGAATATATAATACTACTACTGTACAACTGTCTGTATTCTGTATGTACTAAGGATAAGTATAGTACAAGAACAGGGGTAGAGTAGGGATAGTTAGAACATATTTTTGAAATTTGGGCAGTCTGTTTCCGAATGAATGAGTTATCAATTTGACCTATTACCTATTTGAGAATAGCTTGACTAGCTAGATATATCTATTTACTAGGATTTAATCAACTACTACTCTTGAGTTAAGTTTTTGCGAGCAAAGCTTTGAAAACATCACAAATTACCTCATTTTTCAGAGTCAAAGTCAAAGGCCAGATTAATAGGGGTAAAATTTGTCAAACAAATGTCAAACTCGGAACCTTGGTCATCGATTACCCCTTACAATTAGAGATATTTAAATTTCATTTTTGATAAATACTCCGTATGAGACATCTTAAAGGGTCCACATTACCTCAAGGACCATAGCCACTTCCAATTTTCGTCAAAATGACACAACTAGACCCTATAATGTGTCCTTACTTTCAAGTGTGGTTAAAATCCATCAAGTAATCTTCTGGATAAACAGGCAGACAGACAAATTTCGAGCAAACCTGAATAGTAAGAGCTCGCTTCGCTTTCTGTTCAATAGAAAAACTGTTTTAGTTAAAAACAGGCTGTCCTTTCTAAAATTTGCCCAAACTATTCCTAATCTACCTCTAGTTATACTGTACAAGTGTACTTGTGCATAGAGTACATACCTATTGTAAAAAAAATTGAAATTGAAATCAGAAATCATTTTTTTATGCGGCAAAAAGTAGAGGCTACTTGACAGCAAGTCAAATTCAATTCAAGTGTCAAAAGCCCTTATGAAATATGTATTGCCTTTAAAAAAAATTTAAATTCAGAAAAAGTAATTTAAATTGTACTTTAAATGACAATGTATACCTACTTCTAGCTAGTCAACTTAATTTCCAAAATATCCAAAATTACAAATTTTACAATTGAATAACTAGTAAAAATTTGACTAAATTTGAATCATATTTTTTTATTTTCAGGATGAAAGGAACCAAATTTTGACTACAAATTGCTGGCTAAATCAGGTAAGTCCAAAAAAACTCTAAAAAAACTCAAATTTTATGCCTTTTTTTTTGCATAAAGCCATGCACAAAACGTCTGCATATTTTTAGAAATTTGAGTCTCAAGTTCAAACCTATTCTTTAAAAGTATAATCAATCATTCACTTACTTATACGTATGTTAGTATGTAGGTATTTAAATTGATTTTATTTTTGCAAAAAACTTGAGTACCCTACTAAATCTCTATTTTTAGACTATATGTATAACATAAAAATAGTTTTATAATCCTACATATAAGGAACTAAGTTTAATCTCAACCCTATTTTGATTGAATTTCACCATATATTTTGGGTCTAACTTCACCCATATATTTAAATGAAATTAGCAGAAAATATGTTAAAATCCTAACTTAAACTAAGCTAAATTAGAACTCAAGTTATTTTGAAATATTTATTATTTTCTTCTGAAACGATTTAATTTTCTCCCTATTTTGGTTGAATTTGCCCCTATATTTACCCCCCTATGAAATTAGCACAATTTTTTTTTAATATCCTAACCTAACCTAGTCAAATTAAACTAAATTTTAAAAAAATTGGATTAGTTTTATACATTTTTGACCAAAAATACAGGGGTAAATTCTACCGAAATAGGGATAAATTAAATCGGAGCCATTTATAAGTATCTTTTTATGCAAGTTTGACTGCATAAGACCTGATTGTGAGAATTTTGCTACACTTTATCTACGAGTAGTATATTTCTAGTTTAAAATTTTATTATTCTTTTGTTTCAAACATTTTGTATACTTATGTGTATATCTACCTTAAAAGTATCTGTATCTACTTATACACTAAAAGAGTGCTAAACTCTTGAGTTTTGATAAAATTAAATTCACTCAAATTTCATTCTTACTAGGTAGATTACCATACTACTCTCTGTTTAATATTGCAAAAAAACAATTTTAAATATAAATACATATGTAGGTTGGAACATTATAAAATTTTGTAAAATTTTGTAGAATTTTGTAGAATTTTTGTCGAAAATTTTTGAAATTTTGAAGTGATTTCTGTAGATTTGAAGGTTTGACTTTTTTAATCTATTTTGACAGACTTAATGCACTCTAATTTGCATAATATTAAAAAAAAGGATTTGACATTTTCAGTCAAAATGACATGTCAAAAATCAAAATCAAATGTAAAAAGTAATACTTTATAAGGTATTTTTTATATCTAATATAATGCATATATTTGTATGTTCTGGTCTTTTTCAATTCCAAAATCTACAAATAGTTTTTTTAAAGTATTTGGTATTCTTGAAGAAAAGTCTGAAAACATGTGAAATTTGTTCAAAAATGAATTAATTAATCCAGACGTCGTTCACAGCCTTACAAAGTACCATAATAAGTTGTAATTTTACCTACTAATAATACCTACTACATAGAACAATGTATAGAGTCAAACCTCTGTATAAAGTAATATTTTGGTGACCAATTGATCAGTAGTTGTCTACTTACTAGGTAATTGAAAATACTTGACATCAAAGATTTTTGAAATTTTTTACCTTTGACTATTATGAGTAGATAGTTTGGATTTTGGGCTTTTAAAATAGTGAATTCTAAGATATCTGTAGATGATACTTGAGAAAATATACCCAAAAATAAACAAAAAGAAAGAAAAAATGCTTGAAAATGCTTGAAAATACTTGAATTTAATTGAAAAGGTAGTTAATAGTCAATATTATTTTTGGTTTAGTTTTCTATATGGCAAATTTCTAAGATTTTTTAGATACCTAAAAAGGCATTTTATATAAAATAAAATCCCCTACAGAGATTCTTTTTAGACAAGTGTATCAAAACTGCGGTGATTTTATAAAATCCTACATTGGACTAGATATTTTATCTTGGATTTTAATCTGAGAAAATCAGATTTTGGGAACTTTATAGACAAGTTTTGCCCTATTCAAAAGTAGATTTTGACGGCAATTAATTAAGAATTTTACATTTTATTTTAACAAAAACTTGATTTGGAAAGAGAATGAGAATTTTACTAATAAATACCTTTATACTTATACTATACTTTTTCTCATACTTCTCAGAATCAGATTGTTCAACATCTTGAAAGTTCTTTTAAGATGTGATTTTCATGAAAGACAATCGATAAATCCAAGAAATAAATCTTGAATTTTGCTTATCTACGAAGTAGGTAAATACTTGTGTATGTATATGACAAGTAAACATACCTCAATCTCAATTTTTTGCAATTCTTATATACTAAAATACCTTATAAACGGGAAAAAGTATATTTTTCAGTGAATTTGTACAGTTTTTGGTAAATATTCAAGTGGTCTTCAAGTTTAAGTAGGATACTTGTAATATATTAAGTTATAGTACCTACCCTTAAGGCCTAGAAGGCATGTTTACTTGTGATTTTGATTCTTGAAATAATGTGAATTTGATAGCCCATATCTTTATAAATTATAGAACAAAAGACAAAATTTGAATTTGATTGTGAAATATTGTAGTAGGTTAATCAAATTCTACTGTATATTGATAGTAGGTACTATACTACCAATATAAAGAATAAAGAATTTTTTGAACCAATTTCCTAAAAAATCCAAAGTTTTATTAGGTATATGTACGAGAGGCACAGAATAAATTATTTACCAGTATTTTAAAGCTTTCTTCGCATTTTAAGACTTATTTTTATAGGTATCCAACTTAACTACCTGAAAGATCCATTACTTCAAAATTAGTTGAATAAATTAAATTTTTATGTATTTCAAAATAGCTATAAGAAGGGGTAGGTTAGGAATAGTTTGGACACATTTTTGAAATTTGGACGGCCTGTTTGCACCTGAATTTATTTTTATAAATATATATAGAGATACTCATATTTCAAAGGAAATTCAAGGTCAAAAAAACCTTTTTAGAGGCTAAAAGAGGCCTTTTGACTTTAAAAAAGCGAGCAAACTATCCTTAATCTACCCCTAATGTAGATTAAGATAATTAAAAGATTTATTTCTTGGCTTTCAAATCATAAAATTTAGTCTAAAATTGGATTAAAATCTGTTTTCAGTATTTTGAAATGGGATTTACAACATGGGCACTTTTATAATTAATTTTACAAATATATTCTTCAAATGCTCAAACATGACGTTAAAATTTTGTCTGGATTTTCTTGATAAAATTTTGAAAGCAAATTTCGAGTGATTTTTCCTGTCTTTCCCTTTGGTAATTCTGTGACTATGAAAAGTCCACCACGTAAATGCTTATAGGTTGCTAAATTTTCTAAAAAATATCAAAATTTTATAAAAAAGCTGATTTTGCAGGTAAGTTTTAATGCGAAATTGATTAAATAAAATATACTTTCTGCAAAATCTTTTATTTCTTCAGCAAGACCTTGAAGATTTTCAATTTCGTCACTTTTCTTGATTGTCACATAAGCTCTTGGTATATCACCTTACAAAAATTTGGCAAATTTTTGCTAAATTTTACAAAATTTACGAAATTTTTAGTTACCTTTGCCTTCAGGGTCTAGTATTGAGCCAACACAGGCTTCAGATATATCCTGATGTTTGCAAAGAACTTCTTCGATTTCAGATGGACTTACCTAAAATCATAAAAGTTTTGAAAATTTTTGAAAATTTTTGAAAATTTTTGAAAATTTTTGAAAATTTTTGAAAATTTTTGAAAATTTAGCAAAATTTTCTAGTAAAATAAAGCTTACATGATTTCCGGCATATTTGAAAATATCTTTGTAACGATCGCAAATAAAAATAAATTCATTCCTATAATACATATGGAAGTATAGAGTTAGAAAATTTTGTAAAATTTTGAAATTTTTTAGAAAATTACTCATCATAATAGGCCACATCACCAGTTTTGAAAAATCCATCTGAACTGAAGGCTTCTTCGGACGCCTTATAAAGAGAAAAATTTTAAAATTAGCAATTTTTTGCAAAATTTTGTTGTTTCTAGTACCTCAGGTCGATTGTAATAACCTCGAAACATTGTGTTTGATTTAACCCAAATTTCACCACGTTGATTGGGTCCTTTATATGAATAATGATAATAATAAATATGATATGATAAATATGATAATAATAAATTTTTTTAAATACTGCCAGAAAACTATTTATATCCATGCATAGTACAAAGGGCTCGAAAATTTGAATAGATATTGGGACAGTTTACCTAATGGTTCCAAAGTTTCAAGATCTCTAATTTGAAGGAAACAACCTGGATACACTTTTCCAGTAGAATTTTCTGGAACATCTGGAAATTTATTCGAATCCAGCCAAGTTGTTTTGAAATTGATGACACTTGCCATTGGACAGCATTCAGTCATTCCGTAAATCTGCCGGAAATTTGAAAAAAAAACTTCATTTTTAAAATGAAGAAGATACAAGTTTAATCTCATCCCTAATTTGGTCTACTCGTAAATTGACCCTTATTTATATGAAATTAACTCAAAATTTTTTAAATCATAGCCTAACTAAAAACTAATCTAAAAAATAAAAAATTTTAAAGTTAAACCAAAAGTATAAGGGTAAATTCAGCCAAAATAGAGATGGGATTAAATCACGAGTCTTTTAAAAATTATCGATTTTCGACAAAAAATCAAAAATAATTAGAAATTTAGTAATAACCACAAAAGTGCTTTTCAAATTTGGTAGCCGAGTCATTTCTTTTTCTTGCTCAGAGTTAAATGCGGCTCCACCAGTTGCTACAAAAAAAATTTATATTTTGAGATTTTTTTAAAGATCATATGTACTATGACTATGACATGACTAAAATGTTTTTGAAATATTCAAATTTTGTATAAGAAATTCTTTAATAAAACGGAATACGCAAGTATAAGAATGAAATTTTGAAATGATTTGAAATACAGATATTGGACTTTTTTTTTGAAAAGTACAATCCTATTGTGGACATTAAATGTCCACAATAATTAAATAGCAAAATACTCATCGTCAGAATGGTTAAAAAAAGCTTTCTCTCGCCTAATTTATAATAAAATTCTAAAAAGCTGTTGATTAAGTCCAAGTTTGGTATAATAGTTGTATATGAATCGGACTAGACAAATTATTAAAGCAATAAACATAGGAAATCTCCGTCAATATCACTGACAAAATAACTGAACCGCATTATCACTAATAAAATATAAAATATTTTTTTTTCATTTACCTGAAAATTTTACGAATTCTTACAAGCTTGAGATTTCGAATTGAAATGAGGATTTTTGAAAAATATTTAGCTTTTTTTATCACTTATTACTTATTCTTAATTTATTTGTTAAAATCAAAGGTTCATATACTTACCTACTTACTTTACTTGGGTACTTTTATTTCAATCTTTGATAATATATGTAGAATATTTACAATTTTGTCAAATCATTTCAAGCTTTATCTTACTAGGATTTAATTAACTACTCTTCAGTTAGTTATTAATTGTGCAAGCATCAAGAAGTTAAGTAATCGCAATTACCCTAATTTTTGAGGTCAGAGGTCTTTCATTGATTCGATTATTTTAAACTCAATTTTGATTTTTTTTAATATAATACGAGTATATGTATTTGTATTATTCATGTCAGGCCTGGATTTAGGTATTTCTAATGCATTACAAGCATTAGTGAATGATATTTCATTTGACCTTTTTTGAGCTATCCTATTGATCTCAAATTTATATTTAATATAATGAGATCGAGTAGTTTTGGTTGCCGATATCAATTTACCTGGTCAGATTTTCAGAAAAGTTTGAAAATTTCAAACACAAGAACTGAAATAGAACCATTTTTTTTGTATTCCGTCACATTTCAAGTGCCCTACCTTCAACCTTCAAGACCTTACCAATATGCTCAACTGAAGTAAAATTGTATTTTTCCCGGCCTTCCCCATTCACAAGATACAAAAGAAAAGTTGGAAAGCCCCATATATAACCCGGCTAATTTCAAAAAATTAAAAAAAAAACTTTATAGGATATCTACTATAGTATTACATAATATTCCAGATAGTATTTAAAATGTAATTTTTTAAAATACTTGAAATCTTTCGACAGCATTGAACAAATTTTCTTTAGTAATATTAGCCATTACTACCGCTGATTGTCCTGCAAAAAAGTCGATAATATTGATAAAATTTCAAAAATCTTGAAATCAAATTTTGAGATGATTTGTAAACTATGCAAAATGTTCAAAATCATAAAAAATACCTGTAAATATGATACTCAATGGGAAAACGGAGCCCGTGATATGTGTGGCTTTTGAAATTAAAAGATTTCTTTTGTGACTTGAAGTTGGCAAGTGGGCCATCGAGACTATCAAGTTTATTAAACTAGAATGCGAATGAACAGCACCTTAAAAATTCCCTTTTTAAAAAATAAATTGGACATTTTTTCAAAAAATTGAACCTTTTGCCATTCCAGTAGTACCTATTATAGCAATTCAAGCTTTAGATGTAACAAATTTTTGAAAAATTTTGGAATTTTTGAAATGTTTACCACTTGTACAGAGTATAAGAGCGGGTCTTTCGTCCCCAACCTCAATTTCTGGAATTTCTGATCCATCATCTTCATAGAGTTCCCTGAGTGGGGTACATCCTTCAAATTCTCCAATCACAATCACTTCAAGACCCCTATCAATAAATCCAAATTTTTTAAAAATTTTTTGAAATTTTGGCAAAAAAGGACAGTGTAGGTTTTGAGCTATTTTTGAGTCAAAAGAGGAACTAAATTGGGACTTTTTTGTATTTTGTATCCCTTGAAAGGATCGAATGGTAAATACCCAAGTTTGGTGAATGAAGGACAAGGTCTTTGCTGAGTTTTTGACATAGCATTCAAAGTGGCTTTTCAAGGGCTACACAATTGGACAATTCTTATTTAGTTCCATATTTTGGCTCAAAAAATGTCCAAACCCGGCACCCGGCATTTGCTAAATTTTGACTTCTCAAAATTTTACCAATAAATTTGCTCAGCCACATCCAAGCACATTTGAGCTGAGGATTCTTCGCATAAAACCCAGCCAGCTCTCGATTCCTCAACTCGTATTCGAAGTGTTTCTATACATTTATTTTTTATAATATTCAGATTTAAATGATTTTTTTTTTCAAATTACCCGCATTTTCCTCAGGGTATGAAGCTCGCATTATTCCATTAGCTCGCCAAACTCCGGTAAAAATTGTTGGTAAATTGACCAATTCAAGGGGCATATAAATCAGTGTATCTCCTCTCCTCATCCCTATTTCAATATATGAATTACAGTTTTTTTGGTATCTGAAATCCTGGATTTCGTAATGTAATCGAAAACTTCAAATTGAAAATTGAGATGTGAATACCCCTCAATATTTCAGATAGTAAAAAGCCTAATGTAGCCAAAGACCCCTTTTATAACAAAATGTTAATAAAAATTTAGAATAGTAGGTACTTATACCTATCTATGTACCATATGGAAGGTACCTACTACATACCTATATGTATGTAGGTACCTACCTAAGTACTATGAGGCTTTCTACATCAAGAATTCTTATTTAGAAACTAATAAAAAAATATTTCAAAAATTCAATTTACAAATATATTTTTGATATTTATAGAGTCAAATATTTGTAATATTGGTGTATCTCATATACCTCTAGCCATAAGTCTGTCTGTCCAACTGATTAAAGTACCCTACTCGAAAACTATTGGACCGATTTTAACTAAACTTGACATGAATAATTCTTAATATATGATATGATCCTTTCATAAACATAGCATAAACTAGATCCTTATAGGGTCTAGTTGTGTCATTTCTACAAAAAAAAATTTAAATAGAAGCAGCCTTTTATGTGATGTGGCCCATTTAAGGAACCCTTATTTTAATCAAATAGTAAAAAAAAAAAAGAGTTTTCGAATCAATGCAAGGACTTTTGACCTCAAAAATTAGGATAATTGTGATGACTTTAAACTATACTCGAACAATTAATAACTAACTAAAGAGTGGTTAATTAAATCCTAGTAAGATAAAGTTTGAAATGATTTGATAAAATTGTAAATAATCTACATAATGTATTATCAAAGATTGAAATAAAAGTATCCAAGTAAAGTAGGTATGATGAACCTTTGATTTTAACAAATAAATTAAGAATAAGTGAATAATTTTCAAGTGTGCTTTGTATCTGTAGAACTACAATTTAATCCATTATTATACCTATGTAAAAATTGATCAATTTCAATCAATTGTGTATCTATTAGTAGTATAAATACCTTACCTTACATAGTATATGATTGGAATAAGATAAAAGAATAAAATTCATCTTGAGATAAGCATGTGGGTATAAAAGGACTCGGAATTTTTCAAAAATCCTCATTTCAACTTGAAATCTCAAGCTAGTAAGAACTCGATAAATTTTCAGGTAAATGAAAAAAAAATTGATTTTGAAATAGGTAGGTATATAATGCTAGGTATATTAATGTATTACATATTATGGTATAACCTAACCTAACCTTAAGTTGTTGAATTAACTTGGCCTTTTTTGTAAGTATGTATTATCGTACAATATTTTTATTTTGTATACTCTTTGGTTATTTTTGCTTAAATTTGACTCTTGTTGAAATTTATCCGACGTTTAATTATGAATTAATTCTTAATACATAGTGTAATATATTATGCTAAATTTTTATTTCAAAAAATTTCTTTTTAAATCCTATACTCGTAAGAGTTCGATAATTATTCAGGTAAAATAATATAACAATATTTATGTAAAAAAATTTAAATCTTTAGCATTCCATGATTTTTATTATTTTTTCAGATTATTTACCAAAGCTTTTGAATATTTACGAATAAATAATCAAAGTCCCTTTTGTTAAATTTTTTTATGAATTCAAATTTTTAAAATTCATTCTAAATTTATTATAGGTACTAAATTCTTATCTTTAGTAATTACTCGTAGTATAGTATAAGGTATCGAGTATCAAAATATCGTTTTTACAATTCTGTTATTAGACAGATTTTAAAATCATAAGATACCTACTAGTGCATCGTAGCAGGTACTTTAAAAGTACTTTAAACGTACAAATTTTAAAAAAAATATTTCAAAAATCTAAATTATCAAGGAATTTTTGATATATTTTAGTCAAATATTTATAGTACATATCTAATCGTAAGTATACCTACCTTTATAAGAAATTTTTGTTAAATTAGGATTTACTTAACTGTTCATTGATCAGTTAATTATTTTTGCGAGCAAAGCATTAAAGACATCTCAAGTTGCTCAATTTTTCCAGGTCAAAGTCAAATGTCAAACTAATGTCAAATTCTGAATCTTTGTAGTAGATTACTGTACCTCAAGAATCACTTAAATCTCACTTTTGATTAACAATGAGTAAACCCTTATTATAGAGTCCATACTATCTCAAAGGATGAAGCAATCCATCCGAAATTTTTGTCAAAATGACACAACTAGACCCTATGAAGGTCCTTTATATAAAATTTGGTTAAAATAGATATAATTGGATAATCTTCTGGACAGAGAGACGAATAAAGTGCAAGCAAAGTTGAATAGTGCTCGCTTCGCTAGCCCAAATATGCAAGTTTTTTGATAAATTTTGATTTATATTTTTATTTCTAACCTCTTTTATAAAAAAAGGACGCAATATTTCCAGTCTGTTGCTCAAAATCACCAAAATCAAAAGCTATCTCAGACACAGAATCAATCTAAAAATTTAAAAAATTTTGATTTTTTTTCTAGATAATTTTCAATAAAAATTACAAAAAAATTCTTACAATATATTGACTTTTCCCTTTACTTGCAAATTCTTTACATTTTCTCAGCAAAAGTTGAGCAGCCGAGAAATCCTGTGGGATTTCAAAAGGCTCAAATTCAGACACAAGTGTAAAATCTTTCATTATTTTTGCAAATTTGGATGATGGCAAAATCTAAATCTAAATGTACTGTTATACCTAGATATATAATTTGCAAAAAAAAAATTGCAAAAAATCAATCGATATGTATTAGGTATGGATTGTATTATAGACAATAGTCATAAAAATCAATTTAAAACTGAAGTTTGAAGGTTTATTAAAAAATTCTGTTAAAAATTTACATCATTAACATCATTGCTGTATTAGGTAGCATGCAAAAATACACTTATAATTAATTTAATACTCTCCTACATATGCATGTACAGTATATACAGAGTAGTTCAAAAGTAGAGACATGTGTCAAAATAGTTTCTAAATTCGAACCTCGATAAATATCATGCTAAATCTTATAAGAATTGCGTTGGGTAATCTGTATATCAGTATATAAATCAAAAAATTGAAATTATTCGATTTTTTCTTAGACAAGAAAGGTCATTTGATGTATCTTTTAAAAAATTTGCAAAAGGTCATAATTTTGGATATCACTGTATTATTGTACTATATATACCTACCTATATATATTGATACCTTAATTAAGATAGTACCTATAATAATTTAAAATGGACAAGATATTGACATTAGTGGAACAAAAATTTTAAATAAAAAGTCAAGTTTAAAGTAATGAAATGCACTATTAATATCTACTTAAAAATTCCCTCTAGAATATAACGAGGAATTATCGTGTATGCATAAATTAGATATAGGTAAATACTTATAACAGTAGTATACTGTTTTACCCTTAGCCTTAGCATTGATATTGGTATTTTTTATCTTAATTTTCAATGATATATAAGATTATGAAATCTAGGATTTTAAAAATGAAATTTTTTTTAATTTCTAGGGCTGGGTAGACTCAAGTCTCCGTTGGAATCCGGCTGATTATGGTGGAATAAAAGTGATTCGAATTCCTGCGGACAAAGTCTGGAAACCTGATATCATACTCTACAATAAGTTAGTTTATAGTTTATTTTATACTAGGGGTAGATTAGGGATAATTTGGTCAAGCGTTTGAAGTTTTGGCAGACAGTTTTCATCTCAAAAGTTGTAATTTTGAACTCTTTGTTTGCGAACATCTTGGCAATCTATAGATACATTATACAGAGATAATAAAAATTTCGTTCGAAAACAGTCTGTCCCAAATTCAAAAAAGTCTCAAAAGTATCCCTAACCTAACCCTATTTATAAAATTCTAATTAATTATTACATCTTTTTCTCCTGTTTACAGTGCAGATAGTCAATATAACCTAGCCATACTTTCTACAAATGTGATAAGTAAGTGTTTTGCAAAATAAATGCCAAAAAATTTAAATTTTTGTTGTATTTTTTGTATACATACAGTTACATCAGAGGGTAATATAACGTGGCTTTCAACAGCAATTTTCAAATCATCCTGTTTGATAAATGTCGAGTTTTTCCCATTTGATGAACAAAATTGTACTATGAAATTTGCAAGGTTAGTCATAAATATAAAAAAATTCATAATTTTTGACCAAAAAGTCACAAAAAATGGCCATAAATTTACATTTTTTAAAAAATTTTGAGGAAAAATTGTCAAAAATTGGGAAAAATTGTCATTAAATACAAGAAAATCAACTCAACTCAAGTTAAAATTTTGATTTTACAAAATTAGCCGATATTTTTTTTCAAAATTGTTCAAAAATTGGGCCAAAAATTGATATTTTATCAAAAAAACCATTTGGAAAGTTGTACCAATTTTGCTAATTTTGACCTAAAAATGAGTCTTGTTTAGTTTACATTCTTATCCTTTATAAAAATTTCAAAATTTTCGATCAATAATTAAAATTTCTTTTTATTTGTATGCTAAAGGTCCATTAAGATCCAAAATCCAATTTCAAATGGGCTTTATCTTTAGTACCTATATAAAGGCATATTTTAAAGGTTAATTTATGATATTATCTGTATCTAAAATTCATTTTATTTACTATTTATCTATAGCTGGACTTATGATGGTTATCAGGTAAATAAATTTACAAAATTTTTGATTCATTTCCTCAATTATTTCTAAGCATTCTTTCTTATGGATTCATACGGACAAGCCCAAATAAAAAATAAAATAAATCCGTTTTAAGTTTTACCCTCACGAAAGCCCGAAGTTTTTTTTAAAGGTAGGTCCGGGATTTGTGCATAGGAAATGCCAATATCTTGTTCACAGCTTTTGTAATGCTATATTGACGCAAAATTTAACCCAAAACTCGAGTATGATAATAATTTTGACAAATTCCGCTTCAAACATCTCCAAAACTTAAGCATAAAAATATTCATAAATTATCAAAAAACTGACTGAAATAGTGAAATATAAGGATTTTTGATGATATTCGAATATTCCCGCTTCAGATTTATAGCTGTTTGGAGCGGAATTTGCCAAAATTATTATCAAAATCGAGTTTTAGGCTAAATTTTGCTTTGATATAGCATCACAAAAGCTGTGAGCAAGATATTGGCATTTTCTATTCACAAATCTCGGTCCCCTTTTCTATTAAATTTTCAAAACTTTCCGCCAAATAAGCAAGCCAAATGCTATATATTATTCAATAGAACTCTTCGAGTTCTAGCATGATGTATAGTACAATAAATATACTCTACCTAATTTCAAAATACAGCAAAAATCCAAATTTTTTTCAATATCCCAACCTTATAGGTAAAATTAGATACTACAAACTCTCATCAAATTTTCGGGTTTTCCTTCACCGAGTGCGGGCTAATAAATGGGCTGATTAACCTTAAGATTTGTGCCAAAAAAATCCGATTCACCTATATAATAAGTAGTACAGTATGAGTAGTGCTACAATCTATTTGGCATTAAATTGGACAAATGAATAGACTAATCATAAATTGCAATTGCATGTTCTTTAATACTAATCCTAAGTAGCTTTTCATTTCCTTTCAAAAAAAAATAGGTATAGAAAAAAAGATAATAATAATAATAATAACTAGGAGATTTATGACCACAAAACTTTTACGCTAATCACAAAAAAAACTTCCAAAAATACTTTATAATGTACATACTATGTATGATATGACAAAGAAATAAACTATTTTTCTATTATTATACATATTGTACTATTAGAATAAGGACCATTTTTACAATTTACTATCATTTGGTCAAAATCAAAAGTCTCAAAAAATCATTAGATTACCTACTTACTACTTATAGAATCTCAAAATCGAGAGAGAATATCACAAAATAAACACTTTTTTGTACATTTTATAAATCTGTGATGGATTATCTGTAAGTAGGATTTTTAAAATTAAAATGTTAAATGACTGTAAATTTGTAATTTATAGCCAATTTTTTGAACTTTTGACATTTTTATGTTTGATCGAATATCCCAGTGACTTTATTTCTATAACTTTATTGTCATAAATAAGTTGTTTACCCAGCAAAAATTTGTATAACTGTCATCAAAAAGTCTTATAAATAAATCGACTTTATTGAGGATTAATTTGATAGTTCGTGAACTTTGAGTAGGAGTATTATATTATGTAGGTAGATAGGTAGATACTGCATACATAATATACGAGTATGTAGTAGAATATGTATAAGAAAACTTATGAAAATCTCATTATCGATTAATTTCTCAATAGTAAATCCCCATTTAAATCAGCAGAATTCGTATAAATCCTCAAAAACTTAATCTCATTTCCTTTCATTTTATTACCAAAATCTTACTTTTAAGTTTAACTATAAGTATACTAAAGAGTGTCACAAATGGAAACTCGAAAAATTCATCTTAAAAAATTCTTTAGGATAGAGATGTGGTACCAAAATATAAGAACCTAATTGAAAAATTAGACCTTTGGCCTGTGAAATTGACCCAAAATTCCAAATTTTACTTGAAAAGTATCAAAAAAATTCATTTTTCTTCAAATTTTGGAAAATTTAATTCTTATTAATAAGATCAAAATTTTATGCTGAATTCAATGAAATAAACATTTTTGCTCTAGATTTTATAGTCTTTGATATATCAGTATATGACTATTTTAAATTAGGAAATTTGCAAAAACTGTGTAATTTGATCTAATTTTACAGGTCAAAGTTCAAAATTTTCAACTAGGTGAGGCGAAAGAATCTTAATTCTAAAAATTGATTAGAAAAAGTTTCGATTTTTCTTTCGGGACACTTCCCATCCAAAGTAAATGTGTAATACGCGTGAGAAATTTCATTCACCACTCGATTTTTTTTTCAATTTAAATCTGCTGGTCTCTTAAATTAAATAACTCAATTCTCTATCTATGCTCGTACTGTTGAATAATAATAATAGTTCTAAGGATAAGTTCCAAGTACCTATAGGGTTATCAAATCAAGTCTATGCAAATTCTTTGGGTTTGTTCTAACATTTGATTTTGATACTCGTATGATAAGATAAGACGATTAAATGATCTCATTTAGAATCAATAAACTTGTGTAGAAAACTTGAGAAAAAAGTTAGAAAAAAGGATTTCAAACTTGTTCAAATCTTTGTTATAATAGTAGGGTAAATTAGAGTATAACATATTTTTCCATTTTTAGAGATTTTTACAGGGTTTTTAAGCAGTTTCTAGATAGCTTTTTAACACATTGAAAGAATAAGACATCTTTTCATTTGACCTTTTTCATTTATATGTACCCATGTACAAGTTATGATATTGATCTCAATCTTTCCCAAACCAATTTACTTGTTTTATGTTAATAAATCAAAAAATTATGCAAATTATCCAGGTTAATTTGCTAATCCAGACCGAAGATGGGGATTTATCAAATTATGTCCAAAACGGTGAATGGCAATTGCTTCACTTTAGAGCTGTGAGAAATGTCGTCTTCTACTCTTGTTGTCCAGATGAACCTTACCCTGATGTCACCTACACCATTGTACTACACAGAAGACCACTTTTTTATGGTATCAAGTTTAAATAATTTCGAAATTTAACCAAATACAGTCTTTTTTGTATCATTTTTCCAAAATTTTAAAGGTTTTTTTTATAGAATTTACGTACCCAATACTAACTAACCAGAATTTTTTGGTATATAAGGGATACCACTAAACATAAGCCAAGCCATGATCAAAATAATTTTTAAATAAAAAACTCACTTAAAAATAAATTTTAGAAAAAGATATTATTGGTAAATCGCCATATGAGATGAGGTGACAGTGACCTAAAATTATTTTGATCATGGCTTATTTATATCCCCATACCAAAATTCCTGGTATCTATAATACCTAAAAGGGGTTTTTTAATTTAAATTTTGTCATTAGATAGTATATTCACTGTATTATTCTTAACTCGAATTCAATTTTGAAATCATATCTTAAGTAAATGAATGAAATCCAAGATTTCAAATTGAGAATCGAGAAAAGAATACTACACTACTATCAAATTCAAGTAGTGTATAATAATCAATCTTAATCAGTAGTTATTAGACCATTGTGATTTTTATTTAGAAATCAATTACATTTTGAATCTTTTTTTCTTGTGGCCTCTGAGCTTTACATTTAATATAAAAATATTTGCAGTGTTCAACTTGATCCTTCCATGTGTTTTGATAACTGGACTTGCACTCATGAGGTAAGTACCCTACTATCAGTCTACTACTATAGTAGTATCTGTAGTAGTATTATAGATTTGGAAAAAAAGCCAAGATAATTATCCTGCTGGTCACTTTTTATGGACCAAAAATATTAAATAATTCAGATCTTGATTTCTCTGTATATATTATATCTACTATATAGTTTCTACATGCCAAGTGATTCTGGAGAAAAAGTTACACTCGGAATTACAACCTTGCTGAGCATGACTGTGTTCTTAATGGTCATAGGTGAGTATCATATAGGTCAATAAAATTATCGTCAAGTTTCACATAAACATACAACTCGACCTCTTTATAAAGTATCCAAATACCGATAAAGTACCCTACTTTTAGTTCCTACCTATTCAGTATAGTACTGTATAATATCTAGAAGATACTCGAGAAAAATACGGAATAAGACCCTAACTGTTTCTTATCTACCTACTGAATATGATGTTTTAAATCTATATATTATGCTAGTACAATTAATAATTAACTATTAATAAAGAGTTAATTAAATCTTAGTTTAGTAAACAGTTTCTTATAATGGTAAGTATACTTATCCTTAGATATAATGCACTACAAATATATCAAAAATTCATTCATAATTAAAATTTTTGAAATATTTTAAAAAAATTTGTACTTTTAAAGTACTTTTAGAGTACCCTACTATAAAGTACTGATAGGTATCTTCTGATTTTAAAGACTGTCTAATAACAGAATTAGATATAAAAAAGATATTTTGATACCTTATACTAATTAGGGTTAGGGTACCCTACTAGAGATAAGGATTACATAAGTACAGAGAGTGGGCCAAGATAGAATGAAAGATTTTAAATTAAGATTAA